>PVIJ01021300.1:0-18823 GCA_004024925.1 Scalopus aquaticus | reverse complement strand
GCGGCGAGAGGGTCCACCAGAGACAGA
Organism: Scalopus aquaticus; assembly: GCA_004024925.1. NCBI lineage: Eukaryota > Metazoa > Chordata > Mammalia > Eulipotyphla > Talpidae > Scalopus > Scalopus aquaticus. The sequence goes on along the minus strand of PVIJ01021300.1, from coordinate 18,796 downwards.
GCGGGGAGCAGAACAGGCAGATCAGAAATACACTGCTGAGGGGAGCAGCGGGCGAGGCAGGAGAGGTCTGCCGCACCATGTGGGACTCTCCCCGGCCGGGCATCGAACTCGCGTCGCCGCTGCCGACAGCTCCACAGCGCAGCGCCCAACCGCTGCGCCACCGGGGAGGCCCGACACCATCCAATATTTATCTTTCTCCTTCTGAATTATCTTTTAGCATTATCCCTTCCAGCTCCACCCATGTGCCACAAATGACATAAGTGTATCTTTTTTGATTGCTGAATAATATTCCGTTGTGCACATAACACATATAGTCACATCTTATTTATCCATTCATCTGTTCTAGGGCACTTAGGCTGTTTCCATGATTTAGCTATGGTAAATAGCACTGTGATAAACATGGAAGTGCAAGTTTCCTTTTGAATTAGTGTTTTGTAATTTTGGGGGGTAGATGCTTAGGGGTGGAATTACTGGATCCAATGGCAGTTCCATGTTTAATTTTTGGAGACACCTGCTTTCTACAAGGGTTGGACCCATCTGCATTTCCACCAGCAGTGTAGGAGGTTTTCCTTTTCTCCACACCCTCACAAGCACTTGTTTCCGTTTTTTTTGATATAGGGCCATTCTCACAGTGTGAGACAGCATCTCATTATAGTCTTGATTTGTGAGAAATTTATGAATCTTAATGGGCTTTTTGTTTAAAAGATTGTTCCTCCAAGGAGTTGAAATCTCATTGAGGAGAAAGGAAATAAAATTCTCTCTTGAAGACCCAGGCACTATTTTCCAAATTTAAAATTAATATTGTAAATCCCTATCACTGTTATCAATCAGATTTCCTTCTAAGTTTTACATTTAGTTGTCCCTTTATGCTGGGATCTACAATATGGTCTAGAATATACTAACACTCATAATGTCAGTAAACTTGAAATTGACTCTCACAATAACCTTACTTCTCACAATTAACCTATGAATTATGGCAATAATCACTATTTCCATTTCATACATGAAGACACTTAGAGATTTTAGAATTTTGTCCAAATAAGTAGCACTGTCAAAACTGAATTCCAGGCCCTCTGAGTCTGAAAACAGAATATTTCTTATAATCACAGACTTAATGTCCCATGCCCAGGAGCTTTCCTTCCCTCTCTCTTCCCTCATATAACAAATAGTTCTTGTCCCAAGGATTTTGCACACTCACTGAAAACACATCAACAGTGAGTTAATCGTTATTAATGAGGAAATTCTCTACATGGTTATATTTGCATTTTTGCACTAATTTTATAAAATTAAGTATAGCAAAGACTACTGGAAATACACAAAATTAACAGTCAGGTGGCCAAGTTCTACTGGGAATAGAACATTTAACATTTTGCAAATTCTTCATTTGCAAAACAAGGTGAAATGCAGATGATCTCTAAGGTCTTTTCCTAATTAAACAAAAAAGCTAATACTCTAAATTGATATCAAGGGTAGCAATTATATCTGTTAATTTTTACCTCTTTATGTTTAGTCTTCCATGTTAAGAAGAAGAAACAGTAGAAACCTAGTTGTTAGATTTCTCAGTGGGACAGATCATTGACAACATGGACAGATACTTAAATATACTCCAACCATACTGCCTGATTAAGGATAAGTGCACTAATTTAAAATTAGAAAGTTTTTTTAAATTTATGTATGCATATAAGAACTGGGGGCAGGGAGGCAGAGGATTCACCAGAGACAGAGTGGGGAGCACAAGCAGATCTACTAGATAAAGTGCTGAGGGGAGCAGTGGGTAAAACAGGAGAGGTCTTCTGCACCATGTGGGTTAGCTCCATTGCAGGGATGGAACTCATGTCACAGTGGCCTGTGACAGCTTGATAGCACTGAGGCTTTAACCCCTGCACCACCAGGGAGGCCCAAAACTAGGAAGTTTTAAGGATAACGGTGATCTTTACAGACATGATTGCCATAACGGCTCATCTAGGTATACAGGCTGATGGTACATTTTATTGGCTTATGAGATACTTTTTTGCGCATGGCAAAGTCATACTTTTGCTACAAAAGTCCTAGTTCTTCTCACACTTATTATAAAATCCCCAAATATCACTAATTTGTCCCTTAAAGCAAACATATAAAGCACTCTTTAACACTGAAAGTGTTCATTCACTATGTCCTTTAGTTGCTTCAAGATATACTACACAAATCAGTTTCTAAATAGAACCTTACCACTTAGATATTTTTAACCAAAATATTCAAAACTTAAATTCCCACCTTTTCTTTTACACCTCTTCAAGTTGACTACAACTCACAATCGCCACAATATTAATTATTTCAATAAGAGAACAAATAAAATTGTTATTTTTACTACTTGGTTAGCATAATGCTTCTATGAGCAAATTTTTTATATGAATACATTTTCTTTGTATGAGTGAATTTCCATTAAAATGTAAATTATTTCCACTTTATCAATTGAAACTTTTACTTAGTTTTAAAGTGATCAAAATTTTTGATCAATTTATGTATTATCAATTTATTTTTATCACCATCAAAAACATCGATGATATACTTTTTAACAAATGAGCAACCTCTCACCTACCACATTACCCTGACACCAAAAAAAAAAAAACCAAACCCTAACTTACCAATAAAATTATTACTATAATCTCATTCTTCTTTGAAATGCCACCCTAACATAGAAGGGGTAACGGAGAGCAGATAGTTAGAGCTTCAGAAATAAAATGTAATTCAAACTCAGGATATTTGAATAACAAAAAATAAACCAAACAGAACAAACAAAGATCTGGGCTCATACACTGAGTTTCTAAAGAAATTTTGACTTATTAGATAAGGAATATTTCTTCTATAAGTATGGCTAAACAAACTGGCACAAAAATGTCTAGTGCAAATTCCAAGATCTCAAAGAAATTAAAGGAAACCCAAGTAGAAATGAAAAACAAGCTTAATAGCAAGCAATTAATATCTCAAAAAGTGAAAAAGAAAAGCAGGGTATTTTATTATTTTCTATATATTCATAAGTAGAGTGCTTGTGGAAGACTGCAAAATAAAAAATGTTTGCCATTTCTATTTTTTATGTGTAACAGAAGAAAAGTTAACCAGCAAGAGAGAATGAGAACTGTCAATTGCAAATTTTGTAACCCAAAAGAATCTAATTAATATTCTTCCTTGATGCTACTTGTTCTTCTAATTCCTATAATTACCATAAATAATTAGAGCCAGATAGATAGTTATCTAAAGCTGAATATGGTTTCTTTTTTTAATCAAATTCAAGTTTATTGTATATTTTTCCCATTATAAAGCTAATTAATGGTCAATACGGAATATACCGAACATCAAACAAAAAGATGTAAAAAAAAGATCTACAACAATGTGATTCATGTAAATCATTATAAATATTTGGCATTTTTCTTCCTCACATTTTTGAAGCTAAGTTTTTGCTTGATCATTTTACTCTATACACATTTTATTTTTTTTATTATTTAGCAGATAAGCTTTTTCTTATTTTTAACTTAAATACTTCACAAACTTCACTTTTACATAGCATTCCATGAAATGAAAAATTCACAATTTACATTTTGCTTAAGTGCTGGTAGTTGTTTTCTTTGTTTTTTTTTTTTTTTTTTTTTTTTTTTTTTTTTTTTTTTTTTTTTTTTTTTTTTTTTTTTTTACCACAATAGAAAATTCTCTATGGAACATATTGGGAACAAAGTTTTTCCAGTGTTTTGTATTACTGTCTTAGAATATGGTCTTCAAAATTCAGCTACCAAATGTTACTATCAAAAGTCAAAATGTAAAGGCAATATGATGTCTGGGGTGTGTAGCAAAACACTACAGGATAGAGAAGTGATGGGAGTTATAAATAAACAAGTTGTATATATTTAACTTTTTCCAGAATAATATGTTCAAACAAAAATAAAAGGCCGACAGCTTCCTGTAAAAATATATAAAGATATATATTCATTCTAGCAAAGATGAACGGTTTTTAAGGCTCTTGCTGCACATTGCCAAATTGCTTCCCTGAAGGGCTATAATCATTTTCACTCCGAACATATAGCTTAAACTTTATTGTGAAGGGTTCTTTAAATCCTCTTTTCTTTGAAGTCTTTGTTTATACATTGACTTTGGCACATCTCTCCAACCTAGTGCAAATTTTTTCTATTGAGATATGTTTCTGAATTTGCACTTTATTCTGGACACTGGCAATTGCTTCTAACATTCTCTGTTGTTCAACATGCAAACACGATTCCACACAGAACAAGAACTGGATAACAATGATTTACCTACAGGGATGTTTATCATATTGTTATTTACAAGGTAAAACTATGTTCATCAATGTTGATGAGCAAAAACTGAAAGCAATCATTACTATATCACTTCCAGGAACTGCACAATATTCCTCCAAACTGTATTTACTGACCTGGAAAAAAGGTGAGTTGCCATTACACTACAGAATTTTTTTAAGTAGCTTACAGAAATGTTTATATAATTCCATTTTATATATCATACAATGCACATAGCTACACACACAGAGGAAAAAATTCTGGAAGCATATATACTAATAAAAATAGTATCTTCATGGGGGTGATATTACAACTATAAAGGTATACCGAGATAAACATATTTATACATAGTGATATGCTTTATTACATCACAAATGTATAATTTTATTGTACATTGTAAATATAATTTTTTAAATTACCAACTAAAACATCTCTCAGAATAAAACCAATATTATTTGAACAACTAGTTTTTGCACATCATGTTCAGTTCAAATACATCAACAGTCTCCCAAATTGATACACTGAATTAATAATTGAATGTGTTAGATAACATGATCATGATTTCAAAAACACTGCTTTTCTTCTACATATTCAAAATAGAGTTTTGTACCTAAAGATAATCCACTATTACCTCATATTAAGAAAAAAAATTGGTTCAAAGTACGGATTAGGGAAATTAGCAAAGGTATTAATAAGGTATAATTACTCATATATTGTTGAAATTATCATTTTTGTTTTTTTTTCCTCCAACTTACGTGAGTCACACTGCTCATATTCAAGTGATTTCAGAGAACACATTTTCAATGATGATTGATGTTTACATTGAAAACAATATGTCAGCTGTGCATGTGTTCATGTCTGGACTTGCTTGGATTTATAGATGAGAAGGTTAATTATCATTTAAAATATGATGATTGCCTATTACTTGTTTTCCTTTTGAGAAAAGGGCAAAACATTTTTATTATATGCAAAAATATTCCTGTTGACAATTTATTCATTGCTGTTTATGACCTCTAGTTTCCTTTCAAATCAAGCAATTAGATTTTAAACAAATACTTGTGAAAAAGAAGCAACAATCCCTTCCTAGCACATTTAGTATTTCCTATAGGTCTTCAGAAGTAACACTCTCTAATTAATATTTCCTCTTCCTCACGGCATCAACTACTATGCTGTCTAAAGAAAACGCACTGCCCTTTAAAGCACATGAAGTTGATAGTAACAGGACTGGCTGGATGAAAAGATATGTTGCATCCTAAAGAACATCTCGTCCAACTGAAATATGCTAGAAAAATAAAGAGACCAAGAGACAACCAATTGTAAAAATATTAAGAAATAGGTAACAACTAAAACCATTTTTTCTCATCCCAATTAGATTTACTAACTCCCAGGGTTACTTTCTACTTATATTAATAGTACCTCAGGGGATCTATAGTTTTCCTATTAGTCAGTCAAGCTGTAAAGCTCAACCAAGATGTTTATTTCTATTAGTTTCCAGGTATAGAAAATATATCTGTAAATAAAGCACACATCATTCACTATTACCAGGATGTTATCAACTCTTGCTGCTTGAGAAGAAAATAACTATACAGGTATTCTTTCACAGCAAAACAAAGAAATCTGCCTGTTAAGCTATCTATGGATATCACATACTCAAACCATATATTTACCCATTTATTATGGTATAGGAATAACATCTGGTTATATTATCCACTCTTAATGGCCAGTTTTCTCTATTATCAAGAAGCCTAAAATGTCATCATTTTAAAAAATAGGTTTTAAATGTTTTTAGGGGAGAGAGCAGTATAGAAAAGAATTTCTAAAGTTAAAGACAAAAGAGTATTCTAGAACTTAAAATTCTAGAATTCCAGGACATGTGGAACACAGGAACAAAAGAAGCAGTTGCTCAAATCAAGGTGTTTCATTCAACCTCCTTTCATTTATTGTTAATGAGAAAAATAGAATTGATTCCAGGTACCCAGGTTTCCCTCCACATTCCAAAGATGCACACATTAGGTTTGCTGGTGTGTCTCAATCATCTCAATCATTGTGTCTCATCATCATCAATCATTAAAGTGGGCACCAACCCTGGATAGGAGCAGGGTGCACTCACATCTCCATTCACACTCACGCATGCCAGGTTAGGATTCCACCACTAGAGACCCTGAATTGTGACAGAGAATTGGAAAACAAATGAATACAGATGGTTATTGAATATTAAAAATGCTCAGGGTGTCTTTATTTAGAAGCATATGATCAGAAATATGTGAAACACAAAAGAAAACTTACACATGGCTATTACTTTATTATTCCACCTTTTAAAAGGTCAGCAAAAATTTTAAAGTTTGAATTAAAAATATAACCTCCAAAGACATTAAAATGATGACTTCAATAAGCACAGTGTTCTATGTTCACCAGTCAACTTAAAATATACTAATGTTTTAAGGTATGTCAACCCATGGTTTATTTGGCTCTTATTTGACTTTGGACATACAGACACTGCATTTATTTCAACCAAATTCCACAGTAATTTAAAAGACAGTAACATCCATTTGAGCATACAGCTATTAAAAAATAACTATAAGAAAACACTGTAAAAAGTTCAGAGAATTTACTTCTCAACTCACGGGAGATAATACAGCGCTCTTTAGTGCAACACTCAAGTAAAGTTAAAAATTAAAAAGATAAAAGTATGACTACAATATATGATATGTCACATTTCAGGCAAAATTTAAAGTTCTAATTTGTCCAGTGAAACCTCATTCAACAAGTATGTTGCAGAACACCCACAGTTTCATATTAATGATTAATTATGCCCAGTCAGATTTTTGGTTGCAATTACTTCAATACTCCAACCTACTAGAAATTTGCTTATATCCCCCATTTTAAAAAAAGAACATAATTTTTTTTTAAAGATATTTTCTTTTCATGCTACTTTTTCATGTGAAATTGAAAAACAAACTTACCACTTCAAACTGTACATAGTACTTAATTTTGTGAGATAGTTTAGTAAGCTAACAACTGTCAAATTCATGGTAGTTAACTGTTGGTCTGCTAATCCTAAACGGCCTGACCAGCCACCATTTAGTTATCTGTAACTCTGCATTCCTACCCAAGGTCAGAACTGCCCAGTCAATCAGCTACAGGAGCCCAACCCTACAAGGTGCCCTTCATCTTCTAAAGCAGATCACTTTGGGAAGGGTGTGCATCCAGAGGTATGACCGGGGACACCCAGGGGCTGATGACGGATGCATAAACTTACTCCTGACTCATGCATCACGAAGTATGACCAGGAATGCCCGGGGAGCTGAGGACCGATGTATGACAAAGGACCCCAGAAGCTGATCAATGGAACGCTTTATTGATAAGATTGAAACCTTGGCTAGGGAATCTAAGGCTTGATCTCAATTATAATACTGAGTCATCAAGCAGAGTAGAAATGCCTGGAGAGCAGACCCACATTCCCTAATGCTATAGATAGTAGGATACACTTTTTTCTACTTTCGCTCTTCCCTTTTCTCTTTATCTTCTTCCCCCTACAACTGATGCTGTGATTATTTTATCAATAGAAGGACCAGGATCTCTGCTCATTGAGCAGCATCCTGCATTCCATAGCTTGTTCCACAACTCCCGTGTATCAGTGTGGTGTTGCTCCCGACGCAACAGTTAACTTCATTGTAGTTATTGCTCCAAAGTACAGAGTTGAAAAATGAAGAAATTATTTCATCAGACAACATGTTTATTTTTATTCTTTAGATATACCCTATAATTATATTAACAAATAAAACTATTATTTCTATTACCAAATGACATCATCGAGAGTAAGTATCGAAGCATTCAACTTCTACATCTTGAATACCAGAGGCTATCTCAGTGTATCACATGGATGAAAGGTTGATGGAAATCTAGTTAATGCAGCTAGGTATGCATAGGGTAATTGAGCTTTCCAAAAAAAAGGAGCTTTTATTTCCTTTGCCTTGATGTTTATGACCCCTTGTCACATAACTGAAATCAATATAATCATCTATTTCAAAGTTATTCCATTCAGGATTCCTTTATGCAGACGATCACTGCCTGCTGTTTCTTCCCCAAAATAGAGAGCTAATTGTCATTTAATATGGTGCTTTATTCAGCACAGCCTTATGCAAGAGTTTTCCAGTTTGCCTCTATTTGTCCCTTTTACTGCAAAGTACCATGTGTCCCGCTGTCACCTATTCTTAGTAAAGCAGGATCCAGCTTGGTGCTACAGAGAACCACTGCTGCCAGACTGAATCACAGAGTTAATGTTAGTGTCTACCTGCCTCGTGTTAACAGTAGCTGATGGAGCTGATGGTCAGGAAACTGCCTAAGTAACTGTGGGAGATTCAATATCAATAGTCTATAAAATATTTACCACAAGGAACATTTTATAGCCCTTCAATTTGGCATAAAGCTTATAATTTGGTATAAAGGTTATTTAATTTTCTTATTTCAAAGCATTACTGAGATAAGGTCACCAAAGTGAGTAGAAAGAAGGTAAAAGATGTATTAATGTATTCAATGACAGTCTTCAATTTTTCATTAACAATAAAAATCTGGCGAAGTCGAGGACTTCACTGGCAAAGGTTAACACAGATGTATACATGGTTACAGTCACAAGGGGCTAAGCTCTTAGACATTACACAAGACCAACAAACCCATCAACCACCTCCTCCACACAATAATTTAGATTTGCCTCAAAACCTTTATAGCAGAATAGGAGGTTTTATGAGGGGAGCTTTGCCTATTTTCTTTATCATCACAATAACTATGTCTATGTCCAGAGAAGGCACCTAGTAAATATTTACTAAATGAATAATTGCCAATAATTTGAAATACAATAAACCATTATGTAGGTATCCAGTAGAAACTGTGATGTAGAAAACACATGGAAAAAAAAACATGAAAAAAGGATTTTCAATTTAAAGGGCACATTAGGAATTATGGGATATAATCCCTTCATTTAATTTACTAAAAAGGAAAACCAATCCATAGAAGTTAATTTACAGATTAACTTAGCACCATAGTGAGTCTAGAGCCTGAGTCCTATAGTGTCTGGTCTAAATATTTTTCCACTAGGTAATCATGACTGGGCCTTGGGTTATTGCCTATTGAACTAATAACCTGTTAAGAAGCTGCTAACATTTTAAAAAGCAGTCTTTTACACAGTCTGTGTATTATATATTATATAATGCAGAACTATATTTGATACACAACCTAAAAAAAGAATAGACAAGTTAATCATAAGATTATCAATGACAAAAGAAAGACTAATTATAAAGGATATTTCTGTAGATGTCAGAGGACCTTTTTCTCAACATCATAGGATGCTGAGATTAGCCCAGTTTCTATGTTCACACCATCATTACACCATCATTAAATTTGAAATCTTCTATGAACTTAATCACTATCCCCTCTATCCCCTCTATCTGATCATTATTACAGAGGTTCTATAAAATCAGACTTTTTTTGATTCCAGAAATGATTGTAGATATCAGAGGCATATGAATAAATTATAAAAATGGCCAATGATACAGACATCTTGTAAGATATTACTAGGTACATATATTTAAATTAAGGTATTAATTAGAAGAAAAACATTTCTTTAGACAATATTTGAGATTTTCATCTATTTATGTTTCTAATAAGATCTTAATTGAGATACACTTTTAGGAATTATAATCTATGGTACTGAATTTCTATGAATGACTCAATTAAGTTGACAGATGCTAAAGGTGTTTCTATTGTGAAAAAGATGAGAAGCGTGTAATCCAAATTTAAGGATTGATCAATATCAAAAACATTATGACTAAAATCAGGGTATTTAAACTAATTACAGATGATATTTTCATGAGAAATTCCTTCTTTCTAATTTATTCTTTATCATTTTAAAATTTATGATAGAATAAATGTACTAAGGTATCATACCTCTTTGAAGATAACTAAAAACATCACTCCCTCCATTTCCAGAGGAAAAGTGAATATTCAAAGATAATTGCAGGAGGTTAAGTTCATTAGCCAATATTCCCCCAATACCTAAGGCAGTTTTCTGATTTTTCTTTCCAGTATGATCTTATTACTGCCTAATTATCCATATTGCTTTTCTTCCTTTTTGTTAAAATGAAATTCACCGAAGCAGTTTAACCTTTCATTTAGAATCATTAAATACACCCCCCTCCTTCACTGATAATTGGCCTCTTTCTTTATTAACTGATTTCCCCTTCTTGATTTATTACAAATCTTTTTTGCCAAATTTGGATCCATTCTGTTAATACATTCTTTACCTTCTTTCAACTCAATTAACGCACTGTCACTGTTACCAAAGCTTTCCTATTATTTCTTCAAGTTCTTATTGCTCTTTAAAGATCTTCTAGTAGAATAATGAATTTTTAATAAACTTAGAATATTTTAATGATTCTTATTTAATTCTATGGTAAAATTTATGTGAGACATACTTCTCACACTGAAATGTTTTCTACTACATTGTCATAATACTCTATAATAACTCCCCAGCAATCCAAATAGACAAATCTTTGCAATGTAACTTTTGACCTCTAAAAGCACTAAGTTCTAGTATAATTATCATATCCATAACCAAATCAAACAGCCAGCTTCCCTGTCAGCAATTTCCACTTCCATACAATCTTTAATAAAGTGAAACCTCTACTTGTGCCTTCAGAAAATATTAATGTGACCTCTGAATGTGAGTGAACCTGTCACTGGATTATGCAAAGAGCAACCTTTCATACATAATATGGATCATTGGGAATTCTCATTAATGGGAACAAATAAGCACCAAAATAAATAAGTAAATAAAGCATTCCTGTTCCCTTCTCAGAAAGAAATGCTTCCCTGAGCACCAAATTTCTGATAAAGTTTGGTGTCTACTTTAAGCCCACCCCCTTTCTTATCAGTCAGAGACAAATGACATTTCCCAGCAACTTCCACTTCTACTAACCAAAAACAGTGCCCTAATTTTGTAAAAGGAAAAGAAAAATGGGGCAGTAATTACTGACCTTGGGCCAAATAAGGTTAAGTATAAGTCTAGTTTTGATATTTCTTTCACAATTCCAGGATTTAAACTATGAAACAGAATATGGAATCACTTTTTCTAACAACAGGTAGACAGAGAGTTGACTGCTGGGAAAAACACCTGAAATTGACCCCAAAAAATGGAGATAACCAGAACAATATAGAGCATTAGAGTCTTAAAAACTCAACTCCCAGGAAATACTACAGGTAAAGAAATGTAAGATTTTTACAGATTTTTAATTTTGAATAATATTAAACAAATAGAGAATTTTGCTCTCATTCTCTTCTAAAACACTTATATGCCAACTTTCAATGTTTCAATTTTTAAGAATTTCAACTGAAGACATAATCTTAATAAGTTTAGATTCATTTGATGAACCTTTGACCAAAAAAGTACTGGTGTTCCTTATGTATGTTCCAAAGTCTACTTATGTATTCTAAAATTTCTGTTTAATGTACCAACATGGTTATTTTTCCGTAAAAAAATTCAAATCAGTTTTGACTCCAGCTTCAAAAGTATATATTTTCCTTATATTCTGAGGGATTGAGTCTATGTACACTTCCCTCACAATTATATCTTGATCCCTACAACTATTGTCCTACAATTTTTAAAATGGAGGAGATGATAAACTTACCCAAAGAGTAATTAAGATAACCTATTCAAGGTCACCTAGCAAGTTAGTAGTTGATGCAGCTGAAGTTAGAAGCAAGATCTCCAAAAGCCTAGTCTTATACTCAAGGACCAAGGAACTGGCAGGTAAAGACATATAGATACAATTTATGTAAAAGAAAATAATCACTTTTAGTCAAGGACTTAAGTTAATGTTTTCCAAAATCTCAGTAAGAACCATTTATAAAACTTTATTTCCTTACACATTTCAAAGGTGGGATTTGAACTGTTTGTATTTTAAGTACTTAACATGATTTTTTATTGCCACTATAACAAATTTAAACACACTTGGGGCTTTAAAATAACTTCCATTTATTATCTCACACTTATCTGAGACAGAAATCTTGCAGGCTGAGTTGGATACTCTGGCTCAATACTTTGAATTTGTTTTGTAAACGAAGTCCAGTAGGACAATGGAGTACGTGGGGTGGTTTGTCTAAAAAGGAGCACAGTTCTTTCATTTATAAAGAATAGTTCTTATAAGTACAAAATTCTAGACTGGGACTTTTATTTTGCCTGTAAAACTTTTTTTTTGTAATATATATTTTTATTGTTATTTATGTCTTTTACATTTTGCCTGTAAAACTTTGAAGATGTCATTCAATTGTCTCCTACCTCTGTCAGGAGAAAAATCAGCTATACTTTTGCTTATTTGTAACTAATATCCTTTTTCCCAATTAAGATTTTTCTCTTCTTTGGTTTTCAGTGCTTTGATTACCAAGTACCCTAAATATGGTTTTTCATTCTATTTATCATGATAGAATTTGTAATGCTTCTTGAATCTATAGGTTGATGTTGCCTGTATAAGGGTCCTTTTGTAACAGGGTGGTCCCCAGGAGAAAGGGTGTGTCCCAGGTTCCCTGTCCCACCCAAGGTAGGGTGGAACTGAGCAGGATATAAGAACCTTGAGAAGACACAGAGGACACACACAGAGGAGACACACAGACAGAAGACAGGAGGAGATGGAAGAAGGATGGAAAGCCAGCAGAGGCCCAAGGAGGAGAGAGACTTGTAAAGAAGCTGCACTGGCCTGGACTGTCTGAAATAGATATGGGTGAGAGACGAGTGGGGAAGTTAACGATGACTGTGTTGATTTTGGTTTTGATTATGTTCTGTTCTGCTCAGAACTGTCTGACTGTTTCTGACCCTTTTGTATGGGTCCCTGCCGAAAGGTATTTTGGTTCCTCCCAGAATTGTCTGGCTGTTTCTGACCCTTATGTGTGGGTCCCTGCCAAAAGCTGTTCTAGACTTGTGGCAGGCTTTCAAGACTTGCTCTGGGCCAATCCCGTTTGGGTGGACTTTTACCCACGAGGAGTTGGATAACATTGGGTGCTTGACTTAGAAAATATATTCTTTTTCTTCTCTGTCTTTTCTAATTGTATTAAAGTCTGGTTTCCACAAAAGGTTCTGTATGGTTTGTATTGATGCGGCGGATGGCAGAACCCATTTAGAATAGGGCAGGTCTGGGGTCTCGGGGGCGTCCCTCTCCCTGCCCTGTAACACTTTGACAGTTTCCAGTCATCTCTCAAAGGATATAAGACTTATAAACTATGTTGAGTAGAAGCTATGGATGTCTCCTATGGTTATGATACCATGAAATCTTAGCAATAATATTTATACTACCTCATTTTTAAAGTATCATTTGTAAATATACTTCGCAATGAATGCACATTAGTATGGATAACTGAAAGTGTCAAAAACTAAATCTCTCATCAATATAAAGGACAACCTGGGATTTCACTCTCCAGCATTTTTATAGTCTATCAATTAAAAACAAAACAAAAACCTAGGCACTGCATCCTGTCTGTAGAACTTTCTTTGAAAGTGACAGTCTTTCTGAAATTTAGCTCCTAAAATGTACAATATTAATACAAACTCAGAAGAATATTTGGCTATAAATAAAAAAATAGCAATGAATATAGATGAATAGAAAGGTACACCAACTTATATTCTTCTTGCTCAACAGAAAACTGGTTTTTAATACAATTATAGGTCATTATTCAGCATTATCATTGCTGTGGGCATTTGTTTCAAAACATGAACTTCGTTTTTTGGCAGACTCCAATTAATTTCCCTTGGTGGGTCAAGGGACCTTTAAAGATTTACAGGCACTCAAGACACAAAAGAACTGGCACCTTCCATATTTTTTTCAAAGGTTCTATTCTATTTCATCTATTTTCCTGGCTCAAGTCCACATAACGCTTTGCTCACATTTACTGCTATAGATGCAGCCTTCACACTGGCCATCTGTCAGAAAGTGGTAATTAGTTTAGCATATCACAACCAGCTGTCAAAATTGTATGCACACTGTATGTTCATAAATAAAGTCTCATTGCTATTAATGAAGAGACTACATTTCAGGAAGCACTGTATCAGTAATTTTTTAAGAAGGTGGTCCTCAGGAAAGGGGAGTGTCCCAGGTTCCCTGCCCCACCCAAAGGAGGGTGGAGCTGAGCAGGAGAGATAAGAAGCTGGAAAAGGAGAGAGAAAAAAGAAAAAGAAGAAGGAAGGAAGCAGGATGGAGAGCCAGAAGAAGCACAAGGAGCAGAGAGACATGTGAGGAAGCTGCACTGGCCTGGGCTGTTTGAAACAGATGTGGGTGAGAGACCTGTGGGGAAGTGACAATGGCAACATTGATCTCGATTTTGATTTTGTTCTTTTCCTCCCAGAATTGTCTGGCTGTTTCTGACCCTTTTCGATGGGTCCCTGCCGAAAAGTGCTTTAGACTTGTGGCAGACTTTTGGGCCTTGCTTTGGGCCAGTCCCATTTAGGTGGACTTTTGCCCACGAGGTAATGGATTGGGGGTTTTGGGGTACCCCTCTTCCTGCCCTGTAACAATTTCATTAGAGAAATGGAAATAATATGAAGGTATAAAGATACTAGGGCTTATATGACTTCTTTGATAAAAATGAGTATGTGTCCTCAACCAAGCCATCACCACAATATACAGAGGCATGAGAGTATGATGGAGTTAGAAACATAAGACTTGAGATGAGGCACTTCAAACCTTTGCTCTATCATTTTTAGTTGCATATCCTTAAGCAAGCTACTTAATTTCTCAAAACCTCAGTGTCCTAATCTACAAAGTAGGGATGAAAACAGTACCTACTTTATTGAGTCTTAAAATAGGATTAAATAGAAATGCATGTAGAATTCATCCTAGTAACCAGAAAATAATAAAAAGCTTTCTCCCTTTGTCTTTGGACCCGATCACCTCAACACTCTCACCAGCACAATCTGTTTACCTATATTTGGAAATATGCCTTTGCTTCATAGCAAACTACCTTAGTGTTTTTCCACCTCAGACTTTAGTATCTCACCTTAGCCCAATTTAGACACACTCTAGGAAAGTTGCAGTGCAATGTATAGTGGAAAAAGATTTCCACAGGGCCTTGTCCAATGGAAATATAATGTGTAACAAGTGTGTAGTTTTAAATTTTCTATTAGCTACACTAATAAAAGGAAAGAAGAACCATGAAATTAACTTAAATAATACATGAGTACATCCAGATGTATAATCCTTTGAGCAAGTAGCACATTTCAAGTGCTCAATAGTCACACATGTCTATTAGATAGTACATGTTTAAAGTCAAATCAACCTGGATTCAAATTCTGACTCTCCTATTTACTTGCCATTTACATGATAAATCTGTTTCATCATGCTAAAAATAACTATATACATAAAGTGTTATGATAATTAAATAAAAACAGCATACACAAAGCACTTAGCACAATGCCTGACATGATTGGATGCTCATTAAGTGAAAACTGCTTCAATGTAACCTACTTTAAAATTGAACACCATCTCAATACAGTATGATCTGTGCTTAGTCTTAGTTCCTTCCTTTCCATCACTACTATAATTACTGCCTTTCCCCCCATATGTACAATTTCAATCCTTGCTTTTTAAAAGTTATAAACTTGGATATTCTTAGTATCTTAGTCATGGATACTCCTAGTCATGACCCAAGTGTACAGTCCAAGAAACTAAAAAGCCATGTACCTTAAAGATTTATTTGCATCCAGCCCTAGTACTACTACTGCAGCTTCCTCAGCAACAGCCATCAACAGTAAAATTTCTCTACTGCAGACAGACAGACCTCAAAAATTAAAATGGTGAGGCTTCTTTGCAAAATAATTAGCCAGGACTCTTCATAAGTGTCAAGGACAAAAAGGACAAAGAACAACTGAGGAACTATCACAGATGAGACTAGACCAGAGAGACATGAAAAGTAAAAATGAAATACGGGTTTCTGGTCCATAAAAAAGAAATTAGTGGGGGAAAAAAATGGAACGGGGCCTCCCTGGTGGCACAGCGGTTGGGCGCTGCGCTGTTGAGCCGTCAGCAACAGCAAGGAGAGTTCGATGTCCAACCTGGGAGCTTGCCACATGGCAGGGCAGACCTCTCCTGCCTCACCCGCTGCTCCCCTCAGCAGTGTGCTTCAGTCAGTCTCCCTGTTCTGCTCCCCACTCTATCTCTGGTGAACCCTCTCGCTACCCCACGCCTCTGACCTGTGCCCCAGCTTGTATGTATAAATAAATAAATAAATCTTTAAAAAAAAAAAAAGGAACAATTCAAATAAAGTCTTTAGAGCTTTAGAGTACTTAATAGTATTATATTATTATCTATTTCCTTGTTTCATAATTGTACTATAGCTGTAAAAAATGTTAGTATCGGGAGTAATAAGAATAAGGCTTCAGGAACTGATGTATAACATGTAGACCAGTTCATGGGTTGTTTTCAATAAAGTCTTAATTGTTTGAAAACTAATAAAGTAAGTTATATACTATGCATAATAAGTTACATATAATAAGCAATGATATATATTGCATAAGTTATACAAATTATATGTTTGATAAATTATGTTGCATGTGTAAATGTTATAATATATATTACATATATCATATATACATTATTATTGATAAAATAAATTAAAAATTAGTAAGTGTATACAACTATATATTTATACAATTATTGCATAAAAAATAAATTATTCAATACCGATTCTCAATTGGTATTAATACCTAGGTATAATAGGTATGAATGACTAAGAGTTCTATAGTTGAAATTTACTAAAAAAGCAGTATTTAAAAGTTCTCACCAAGAAAAAGTAAATATGCAAAGTAACGGTTATGTTAAATAACCCAATGAGGGAATCCTTTCACAATACACATGTTTATTAAACCATCATGCTGTTTACTTTAAAATATCCTACAAATTTATTTGTCAAGTATGCCTCAATAAAGTGGGAAAACATATTAGCAAAGTGTATAGGAACTCTATAATATTTTTATAACTTTAAGATTTAATGTTATTTCCAAAAACATGTTAAAACAGATTTAAATGTGATTGTTTGAAACTTTATTATGAAGGAAACTTTGCCCCAGTGGATTTGTGTACTGATATGTCCTCTAAAATAGTGCTACTTACATTAAGCCTATTTCAGTAGGCCATCTTTCAGGTTAATGAAAAGTCAAATCTAAGGTACAAAAAGCTACCTTAATCACCACCATTAGTTTTCAAATTCACCAAGACAATATGATGTCACGAACACACCCTTAATAATACTGATAACTTGATGTCAGCAAAAATTTTGTGTTACCAGAAATATTATTAAATAAATACACCTTTAAACATTACTACATAACAAGCTTAAACAATAGCTTAGACTGTGACCAATTTTTTAAAGAAAGAGACAGAAAAGACACAAAGAACATATTCCAATATGTACCCCCCTCACCATCCTAGGCCTTCACACTGCTTTAGGAAACACCCTAGGTATATATATAAAAAAAAAAAAAAAAAGCAGCTCTGAGCAAAACCACTTGCAATTGAACAGTATGTGTCTTCTACAGTGTTTGTTTCTATAATACAAATGAGCTCATAGACAATCGGTAAATGTAGAAAGGATTTCAGTATAAAACAGAAGTTACATTGGATTTGTATGTGATTCTTCCCAGATCATCAATGTTTTACCACTTTAATAATAGCAACTGAAGGCTCAATATACTAACAGCAATAAACCAGGAAGAAATCTGTATCATAGATTTCAACCCTTCCCTTAGAGGATATTATTGCAAGGTTAATCCTGAACTTTGTTTAAAAAGAATTAGTTATATATAAATATAACAAAGTAAACAAAACAATGGGCAAAGCTTACATATACTATCAGTACATTTGGTACAGGCTGAAATCTTCTCTGTACCTGCAACTTCTTATGATGTCCCTCTGTCCCTATATAGCCTGAACCCTTCCAAACACTGCCTTACATCAACCTACCTTTTGCATTTTAAATAAAATCCGATATTTACAGCAGTGTTTACTTTGTTAGAATTTTCATGTCTTTTAAAGCATAAACATTTTTATTGAAACTGTTATTGTTTTCTACTGGACAGCCACATACAAAAAAATGAAGCTAGACTACTACCTCACACCCTGCACAAAAGTCAACTCAAAATGGATAAAAGACCTGGATGTAAGACCTGAAATCATAAAATGTATAGAAGAAAATATAGGCAAAACTCTACATGACATACATCTCAGCAAAATCTTGAAAGACACATCCCTCAAAGCGAAGGAAGTGAAAGACAAGATAAACGGATGGGATTACATCAAAATAAAAAGCTTCTGTACAGCAAAAGAGACATTAACCAAAACTAACAGACACCCTACCAACTGGGAAAAGATTTTTGCACACAATACATCTGATAAAGGACTGATAACAAAAATTTATAAGGAACTCACACAACTCAACAAAAACAAAGCCAATAACCCAGTCAAAAAATGGGCAGAAGAGCT
>PVIJ01021299.1:0-12662 GCA_004024925.1 Scalopus aquaticus | reverse complement strand
AAAAGTGCGGGCTTTGGAATCAGAGAAATCTCTCTATGGAGGCCAGTTCTGCCCCGCTGTGCAACTCTAGATCATTTTTATTTCTCTCCAAACCTCACTTTGCTCACATGTGAAATGGGGCAGTAGTTCCACCCACCTCCTGTGGTGAGGGTGAGAACTTAAGTTCTAGGAGGGCAAACACAGCTGCCCCCTCACTCGCTTCCCGGCGCCATTTGGCTCCAGTGGCCATGACGACGATGCTAGCTGCCGTTTAGCTCCTTGAGGAGCTGAGAAAAACTTGCTCATAAGCTTGCTTGATAGCAATTCATCACTTACAGACAAAAACATGGAAGGTGTCAGACCAATTATACCCGTGTAAACACAGGAGTGTGCAAAAGGAATATTCTCACCAGTCGAGGTCAAAACATACTGGAGTAGCTAACAGCCCCAAGTTAATGTCACCTGCTGATGAACCTGACCAGACAGTCGTCACCAGCTGGCAGATCCATGACCTCATAGGGCACCAGTCAGGGGCATAGTCATTCATGGCACAAACCTCCTTAAAAATGTGTTCACTGTTGGCCTCTCTGGTGGTGCAAGGGTTTAAGTCTCAGCACTATGAAGCTATCTGCAGCCACTGCAGCACGAGTTCGATCCCCGGCCAGGGAGCTTCCCACATGGCGCAGCAGACCTCTCCTGTGTCACCCACTGCTCCCCTCAGCGGTATATTTCAGTCAGTCTGCTTGTTCTGCTCCCCACTCTATTTCTGGTGAATCCTCTCACCTCCCACCCCTGCCCCTCTGGCCTACACCCCAGTTCTTCTATGAACATATAAATAAAAATGAGTCTTTAAAAAAAAATGCTCTCACAGTCCTGACATGGGCTGGTGTGTACTAAGATGAGGGTGATGCAGAGATTAGCATGACCCTTGCCCACAGATGACAAGAAGCTGTCCATATGTGCATGAAATCCAATGTGAAATCCAATTCATGAAATATATGTGTCAACATGGAGGAACCTTGAGGATATCATGCCAAGTGAAATAAACCAGGCAAAGGGGCAAATAGAGTATAATTACACTTATGTGAGCTACCCACAGTGATCAAACTCATAGAGACAGAATGTGGAATGGCAGTTGCCAGGGGCTGGAGGCAGGTAAATGGGGAGTTAGTGTTTATAGGGGTAGAGTTGCAGTTTGGAAAGATGAAAAAGTTCTGGAAATGGCTGGTGGTGACGGTCATACAACAAGGTGAAGGTACTTCATGCCACTGAATTGCACATTTCAAATGGTTCAAGTAGTACATTTTATATGATGTCTAATTTACCATAATTTTAAAAAGTGCCAAAATAAATGCTCTCACAAAGGAAATTCTGCCAGGTGGGCAGTGAGAAGAGAGTTTGTTGAAAATACTTGTCACTGCAACGAGCGTGGCTATGGCACCTTGGTGGCAGTCTCAATCCACAGGGGAGCCTTGGTGCTAGTGGCCCTGTCAGAAGTGGCTGGGAGCAGCATTTGGGAGAGGCACAGTGGAGTGGAGTGGCCTCTTGCCATCTGCTTGCTCCTCTACATCTGTCCTGATGGCTAAAGAACTGGGCTGCTCCAGTGTGGAATTTGGCATAAATCAAATACGCAAAGAGATTGCTGAAGATAAACCCTGGTGTTGATAGTAGCCATGGTGTCATCAGCGGGGCCTGTGTTCGGATCCCCTCAGCCACTGACAAGCAGAGCTGTGTTATCTGACCCTCTCTGCTGTTCAATAGGAATGCTAGTGTCTAATTTGTAGGACTATCATCAGAATTCAATAAAGTGTAAGTGCTTAAGTAAGTACTTAAGGCCTGGCCATAAATGAGTGAACAGTAAGTTCTAGGTTTGTTTTCAAAGACTCTGGGGAAGTCAACAGTGATCCTTGATAGAAGAAATCAAGGCGAAGTAAGTCCTCAGTCATTTCATGGATGGGTTTGGGGGTCCTGCCCCTCCCCCCACTCTAACCCCCTCCTTCTGTTAGATCAGGCATGCCCTGAAGACAACTGTGTCAAACCCCAGGCTGGATCGGGGCCATGTTGAAACCAGCTCACTGACTTGCAAATGCATGCAAATCGCCCCCACCTTGCTAAGCCTACCTCAATTTTCTTGCCTATAAAATGGGTGAATATTGATCATATGGTGTCTTTGTGAAAACTAAAGATGATATTTGTTCAGTACTGAGTCCAGTCCTTAAAATATGTTTGTGCACTATAAAGCAGTTAGGGTAATGCTTGATTTGGTGCCTGGAGATCAGGTTCAAATCCTGGCCCACCCCCTGCCAGCTCAGCAGTCTTGAACAGGGAGATGTGTCACTCCTCAGAACCTGTCAAATGGGAATGATATTACTGGCGCCTATCCCTTAGGATTGCCGGAAAGACCCCCTAAGTCCGGCGGTAAAGCATTCGCAAGGGGAGGTGTGGTTTTCGATCGTGGGGATGCTCAGCCCCTGTGCATGAATAAGTGACCAAAACTGAGCAGCGCCTGCATGAGGGCTGCTATAAGCTGTGAGCGGGGTGATGGACACCCCCGCCCTCGGGCTGTCTGCGGGACATCTGCTTGCTGAGCTGCAGTGTCTTTCTGTCACTCTGAGCTGCCTGCCCCAGGGAGAGCAGCTCTCCCAGCCCGTATTCAGCACTTCTCAGCTCAGCACTTCTCTGGCTGCATTTCTGCTGATCCTCCCCATGCACTGGCCTTTAACGAGCAGGCTGGCCAGGAAGGAAAGAGCCAGGAGTGGGGACAGAAACAGCCTCTGGCAGATTACCTCAGGGGAGCAGCACAGAGGCCACTCTGTCCAGCTGAATGAGAGACCCTGACACATTTCTAACCCTGGAGCCAGTGGGAGGGAGGATGTGTGAACAGGCCTGTCCCTCCCCACCAAAAAGCCTTGGGTGGATGGACAAGGGAATAACCCTGGCTCGGTTATTTTGTAGACTTGCTGTGTGGCCTTGGGCAAGTCATTTTCACTCTCTGTGCTTCAAAGTTCAACACTCTGACAGTCTAGACTATTCCACAGGAATATCATTAGAAGGACAGGAGCAAGAGGCAGGCAGGAGGAGTGCTGGAGGACACAGTTACATAAAGGCTGTTGGGAGTGTGGACACCCAAATCCAAAAGCACACAGGATTTGATCAGAGAGGACTGGATTCTTAGCTCAGATCCCAATTCATAGCTTACTAACTGAATCTTTACCCCATCACCTGATTTCCCAGAGCTTTGGTCTTCTTGTTTATAAAAAACCTAATTTACAGTCATGTGAGTATTAGAAATAATGTATGCAGGGCCTCCCTGGTGGCACATAGGGTTAAGTCTCAGCACTATGAAGCTATCGGCAGCCACTGCAGCACGAGTTCAATCCCCAGGCAGGGAGCTTCCCATATGCACAGCAGACCTCTCCTGTCTCGCCCGCTGCTCCCTTCAGCAGTGTACTTCAGTAGATCTGCCTGTTCTGCTCCTCACTCTGTCTCTGGTGAATCCTCTCACCACCCCGCACCTCTGGTCTACACCCCAGTTCTTGTATGCATAAATAAATAAATCTTCTTAAAAAAAGAATGTATGCAAAGCAGTAGCATTCAGCATATACTTAATATACCACATATGTAAATAGTGAATGCTTACCTACTTTTTTATCATATCTTTCCATTTCTCTCTCTCTCAAATAACTTTCTATCATCATCTTTTTCAAAGTGAACACTAACACCATCCAACCTACTTGTCTCCTAGCCAGACCTACTGTGGTGACAGAAGTTAAACCATCTGGGGGCAACTGTAAGTTGTTTAGGGGGTGGAGACCTCTGTGCTGAGTAGGGAGACCAGGGTCACTGTGGGAATTATTCAAAAGCCTGGAGCTTCAGGTGAAGCTGGCCTGGCCTAGAAGTGCACACTTGGATTAACTGGGAACAACTCAAAGCAGGGGTTTTATTACCCTCCCATTTCTGGGCCTCCCCCCAAGCCTGGGGGCAGCGGCTCCTATGGGGACGATGAGCATGGAATAGAGCCCCTCAGTACATTTCAGTGTCCCTGGAGGATGGCCACATGGCTCTGTGATCTTCTAAGTACAGAATCATAGTCTTGCATCTGTAAGTGCTGGGATTCTCTCAGCACTGTTTATTGGGGTACAGGGTCTGAGGCCTTGCCTGTTCTCCCTCACCTGGTCTAGTTGGGGAGACACCAGGTTGGGCTGCAGATATGGGGCAAAATTGGTGAGGAACTTCCCCTGCCCTTTTCCCACACATGCTGATGGGATGGAGCGTGCAGGGGAACTGAATGAGTGTGTGTGTGTGTGTGTGTGTGTGTGTGTGTGTGTGTGTGCATGAGTACATGTCCATTGGCCAGTGTGAGCATATGTATATGTGTGTCCTTTGGGCTGTGTGAGTGTGACTGTGTGTCTGTTGGCTGATAGAAACCCTATGTGTGTGAGCAGAGATGAGAGGCGGGTGTTGGCATCTGTAAGCATATACATGAGGTGAGTTTGGAATGAGTCAGAGCACTTGATAAAATGTCTTTGCAGAAGCCTGCAAGTTCCTATGGTCTGCCCCCTCCCTCCGGCCCCATTTCCCACACTCTGCCCCATCTCTGCTCCAGCCTCAGACCTCACCCAGACCGGTCCCTCTTCCTGGAACGCCCTGCCTGCCGACCTGTACGTGTTCACTTCTTCTAGTATCTGCTGAGTCTCACCTTCTCTGGGAGGCCTGCCCAGTAACCCTACTTACTATTGCACTTGGCCTCCACCTCCAGCCACTCACCCTGCTCTGTGCTTTCTTCCTGCCTACCTCTCGCAGGCTCCCTCACCCGTAGAGTCTGCTCATTTATCGTGCTCATTGCTGCTTCCCCATGAGGACAAGGATCTCCAGTTGTTCTGTTCACTGATGCATGCCAAGCACCCAGAAAGGTAGCATTTATTTTATGGCATATTTGCCTCTGGTTTCCCATTTGTAACATGGGAACGATAATAGAAGTTATCCACTTCATAGAGTAGTTGGGCAGATTAAATGAACTTGTACCTGAAAGCACCAAGAACATTGCTTGGCACACAGTTCAATAAACATTAGCTATTATTATTACACCCATCACAGCTTGCAAGTGAGGCTTCAGGGAGTGACCGTGTAAAGGATCTAGGATGGTGGTGGGCATAGGGGGTAAAGGTGCTTCATAAACACACTTGTCTCACTCCCAACCCACCCCTTAAAAATTTCCAGAAAGGAAAATCTCCCTGGTCTTCCCCGGTCATGGAACCCATGAATTAACCCAACCCACTTTGAGTTAAAAATGTTATTGGCAAATTTATTACCTC
This sequence comes from Scalopus aquaticus, assembly GCA_004024925.1. Taxonomy (NCBI): domain Eukaryota; kingdom Metazoa; phylum Chordata; class Mammalia; order Eulipotyphla; family Talpidae; genus Scalopus; species Scalopus aquaticus. The sequence continues at coordinate 7,368 of PVIJ01021299.1, read as the reverse complement.
CCCCACCAGGTTACACACCCCTCCCCCTCCCCCCCACCTATAGTTCAAGGACAAAGTGAGTAATGTCATCCTGCACTGTCCTGGGCTGCGCAACTCCTGAGCCTTATGGGCCCCACAAGCATACACGCTGGTGGGTGTGAGAAGCTCAGGCTGTGCGGGGCCTGTGCTCTGCCCGGGAGCTGGCCTCCATTCTCCCCGCCAGCCCTGCAGCCCCAAGCAGCTGTCGGACAGGGAGCAAGCCTTGCGCCCTCTCTGGGTCTCTGCTCTTCCCTGGAACAGGGATTAGTCCACTTCTCAACTCTTTCCAGGCTTGTTCATTCAGGGCTCTACATCCTGGAGACATAAGCGTGACCATGAAGGATATGGGGCCCTGCCCTGTGGAATTGGTTTTCTGGGCAGGGAGAAGGCAGACAGTGAAGCTTAACACAACTGTAAGGTATTTAGAATGTTTGAAAGTCGAGCGCACTAGGGACAAAAGGAAGAGCATAACAGGTTACGAGAAGGTGGGCACGTTGGGGGTCCATAAGGCAGGCTCAGCTCTAAGTAGGGAGGCCACCTTATAAGAAGGTGACATTTGAGGTGAGGGATGTCTCACACTCTCTGAACCGATGAAACTCAGGGATTCTTGTCTGACACTGCTGTATTGCGGAGCAAGCACCCTTTGGGGGTCCCTGGAGTCCTCCGTGTCATCTTTTCCTCCAGCTCTGAGCACGCTGGCTCCAGCTTGCCCAACAGATGCCAGGGCTGTGAGACAGATCCATCAGTCCCCCAGCATGTGAGTGATTTACCACCTCCTGTATTCACACTCTGATACTTCACGGCTCCCATGACTCTGATGGAATAAATATGACCTTTTATTCTTCACTTTGCTTACGACTCAAGGTCAACAGCCCAGTGGTGATCTATCGGCTGCTCCCTTGGCTGGGTGTCCATGAGCCAGGGACCCCACGGCTGTCAGAGATTCATGGCGCCGTCCTCCAGCCCCACACGCCCGCCTGTCCCCCGGCACTGGGCCTGGACCTTGCTTGGCCGGGAGGTGGCAGCCACAGCGGCTCCAGGGGTGACGGCTCATGGAGGGCAGAGACTAAGCCATAAATCTCCTTCTCCCATGAGCACACCCATCACTAGGCTTGAACCCGTAGCCCGGTTTCATTTCAGTCCAGGGAGGAAGCAGCAATGGGAAGCAGAGTGGCCACGGTTCAAATGGCAAGTTATAAATTAGAACGCTACAGGGCAGGGCCATCAGTTTTCTCTGCTTGGTGAAGAGGGAAAAGCGTCGTCCTGCATCAGCCTGCCTGACGGCCTCAGATTGAGTCCCCTGAGTGCAGAGGCCCTCTGCTGCTTTCAAAGAAGCCCTGGTTGGTCAGACAGCACCAGCCCTCCTGGTCAGACTGAAGCTCTTCTACCTGTCTAACCAAGACCCCACCCCAGTAGCACCCAACTCTTTCCTCCTCCTGACGAGGGTGGGTGGTGGTCTGGTTCTCACTTCCCCTGTTTCCTCATGGTGGTTCTGAGTGATGGAGCTCATGACCTGGATTTGTTAATAGATTAGGCAGCTGGGAAGGGAACAGCTAGAAGAGAAAGGGGCTTCTATTTTAAATACACCTTTTATGGCCTTAAAACACCCATCTCACTCTTCTCTATCCCAACTCCTGTCTTGGAGGAGAAGTCAGGAGCACTCAAGAACATGGTGGGCCTGGGTTGGAATTCTGGCACTGCCATATCCAAGCTGGGAGACCTGGGCAGCTTACCTACCCTCTCTGATCCTGGGTATCATGCCCAGTAAAGTGGGTATAGTAGTAACAGCTGCCAGCCAGGGTGGCTGTGTGAGAGCTCAGCAAAGTGGGGTGCACACAGCAAGCACTCAAATGCTAGCTGCTGTTTTCAAGGCATCGAGGTACAGACCCTGGAGCCAGCCGGCCTGGGTCCCAGGTGGGACACCTCTAGGCCAGCTTCGTCACCTCTCCGTGTGTCCGCTCGGTCGTCTGTAAAGTCAAGATAATAATAGAACCTTGCTCATCACGATGTTGAAAGAATTAAATGAGCTAGTAAATGTAAACCACTTGAACTGTACCTGGCACATCCCACTTTCTCAGGAAGGCTGACTCCCCTTGCCGTCCTTACCGGACAAGAAAGTACGAGCATTTACTTGGCACTATTGACCTAATTTCCATCCATGGTTTTGTGATTTATAACCCACTTACTTCCAACCAAAGATATGAGATATCTCACAACATAAAAACACATATACAATGAAACAAGTACATTTTGTTAATGCTTTGTAGCAGATCAGCAGTGAGTTAAAAGATTTGACCTAGTGGCTCTGAACTCCAGGATGGTACATAGTGCCATCCAAACAGAAAACACCTTCAGGGGTAACCCCCATGTGCCCATAACCCTTCCACACAGACCAGGCCACTTTATATTGCAAACAGCCTAGGAAGGAGGAACATGCTGTCTCACACAATGCAAGAGTGAGGCCTTTGCTAGAGGCACTCTCCCTTTGTGGGACCTGGTCTGAAGGAGACCAAAGGCAAGGGGACAATGTCCAGAGAGACTGCTCAGTCCACTCTGCTTTAGCCAGGACATATCCAATGTACCTGCTGGACTCCACACATACAGAGGGATGCCACGGCTAACACATGCTGGAGGCAAGAGACCAAGAAACATACCACAGGACACGCCCCAGGCACCTCCTGCTTCAGAGATCAATGTGGCAGCCCTTTACCAGCAATACTTCCCAGGTCTCTTCACCTGTTAAGCTTCTACTTGACTTCCTGGGTCACCTCCCCCAGGAAGCCTTCCTGGGTCACCTCCTCCAGGAAGCCTTCCCTGACCTCCCAAGGGTCTACTTTCACATACGTTTACACAGCAATTATCACAGCTATGATGACTGAATCAATTACTACTCCAGCATACAGTTCTTTAATGTCTCTCCCTGAGAATTTCAAGTCGCAGGAAGACAGGAGGGTCCTATTCACAGTGGCCATCTTCCCCATGGGTGACCCAGACCTGACTTCAAAACCACAAAACTAGTACTTTGTGAATGATTGAAGATTAAAGGCAAGAACATAGGAAGGCATGAGGAAGAAAGTTGAATTTGAAAAAAAAAAATAGCATTAGGTGAACCATTAGCAGTATCTGCAAAAATTAAATGGTCATATTACTGAAAAATTAATTTTAGTCCTGGTGAGAATAAAGAGTAGGAGGTAGGAAGTGGAGAGAGATGGATTTGGGGCCCTGTAATAAGGAAAAATATTTTCGCTGAAGGAACCCGATAGTGGTCTGAGATCTTGAAGAAAAACAAGGGAGGGGTTTCTTGTGTCTGGAAGGTGTTCCCTCATGGGGTCTGTCAACATCTGAGGTATGGGGAGGAGTGGGAGGGAGAGGAGGCAACATAAAAATTCCTGAAGAAGGACCTCCCTGGTGGCACAATGGGTTAAGAGCAACGTTGTAGAGCTGTCTGCAGCTGCAGTGCGAGTTAGTTGCCTGGCAGGGGAGATTCCCACATGGCGCAGCAGACCTCTCCTGTCTCACCTGCTGCTCCCCTCAGCAGTGTATTTCCATCGATCTACCCGTTCTGCTCCCCACTCTGTCTCTGGTGAATCCTCTTACCATCCCACACCTCCGGCCTGCACCCCAGCTTGTATGCATAAATAAATCAATCTTTAAAAAAAATTCCTGAAGAAGAGGAAGGGCTGGCCTAGATGACCATGAATGGCTTATCTTTCACTTTGGACTTTTTTTAATCTATGAAAATAGCAAAAAGCAGACTCATTTTAAAGATCAGAAAAACAGAACCCAAGACAATTATGACAAATAAAAAGCTGGATCCATCCCAAACCCTTGACTTTCCCCTCTCTCTGCCTGAACTCTCTTAAGTCCTTGGCAACATTCCACACAGAGAAACTGTGCTTTGACCCAGTTGGTTGCCTTATGACCCATTTGGGGTCCCCTTCCTTTTGTGCTGCCAGATGCTCCACTGTGCCTTCCGTCATATCCATATCCTCTATTGGTCAATTCCAGAAGAAAACACTTCAGCATCTCCCAGTTTCTGCTCATGACAGACACAAAGAAATATATCCCTAATGGTGAAATCCAAGTCCTCTGATGCATGAAGGAAGACTTTTTGGACCGGGTTCTGTTCCAAGGTCTACTCTAGGCAAGACAGGGGACAGTGGTATTTGGGTTTGAACCTAGGCACTCATGCTTTCCTAGCTTGGGGGCAGCTGTCTCCCCACTCAATTTTGCTACTAGACAGAAGCTTCCTTCCAGATCCTGCCTGAGGGAAACGACCACTGAGCACCAGCCTAGCAAAACTGGGAATCTTCAAAGCCTCCCTTGTTCCTCTCAAACCTTTTGAGTGACAATCAAAGCTTGGGGGAAGAGAGCAAAGCAGCCTCGGGAAGCAGCCCTTGGCACAGGCTCACACACAGTGGCATTTTGAGGAGTGGTAAAAATATCTCTCTGGTGTTCAGTGCCGGCTGCCGCCACCATCTCATCTTCCAAGATCCCGTCACCATGCCCAGGGCCTCAGCAGTCTCCCCACCTGTCCACACACACCTGGCAGAAAGAACACAGGTCACCAAGTGCCCACCACCCACCACCCTCACACCCACAACTGCTGTCTCCATTGCCATGTCCAGGCCCAGCACAAACACGTTTAAGAGGCACTAGAGAAGCAGATTTATTATCAGAAATCCTGCAGCACATGCCTAATGAGCTAATTAAACAAGAACATAAATAATTACTCCCTATCAGAGTAAGAGGATGCAGGCGGGGTGGTGGTGCTCACTGAGGAGCTGAGGCAAAGGTGACGAGCTGCTCTGGAGAGGGAGAGGGGAAGAAGCCCAGCTCCACTCAAGGCTGTGGGCTGGGCCTTGGCAAGGTGCCTGGGGAAGCAAATGCAGGCCCAAGAATTCTGCAGAGAAGTCATCACAAAATGTGGCTTTGCTCCCTACTTGAGTATTTCCTGGTCCCTCACAGCCCACTCCTGATCTCCTGCCCTCATGGGCCGAGGGGAAGAGATGTGAGCACTGAGGAGCAGGGAGGTCTCAAGACGTGATGAAGACCTTTGCAACTGCCCTATGACAGCCAGCCTCCCTGCTTCCGCCCCTGGCCCTCTGTAGTCTATTCTCCATGCAGTAGCCAGAATCTTCTTTCATAATCACAATAGGCCACTTTTCTGCCTTCAGCTTTACCTCCCTCCACAGCCCCCCAATAACTCCTATCTCATTTAGGACAAAAATCCAAGGTCTCTCCAGCCTACAAGGCCCTGCAAGGGCGAATCTTGCCCAGTCCTCTAGCCGCGTTCACTGTCATTCCTCTTCCAGATGCACTAGAGCCCTGTTTCCAATAAGACTAGGCACCCCTACTCCAGGGCCTTTGTACATGCTTTTCTCACTGCTTGGCTCTTCCTCTCACTCCATTCAGGTCTCTACTCCAGTGTAAAGACTGCCCTTTACATATAAAACAATAGTCTCCAGTCTCTGTCACCTCATACTTATTTTTCTTCCTAGTGCACATCTAAAAGTCTTTGTCAGGCCTTCCTGGTGGTGCAGGGGTTAAGTCTCAGCACTGTGAAGCTATCACCAGCCACTGCAGCATGAGTTCGATCCCCAGCCAGGGAGCTTCCCACATGGCGCAGCAGACCTCTCCTGCCTTACCCGCTGCTCCCCTCAGCAGTAGATTTCAGTCAGTCTGCCTGTTCTGCTCCCCACTCTGTCTCTGGTGACTCCTCCCACCCCCCAGACCTCTGGCCTACACCCCATCTCTTGTATGCATAAATAAACAAATCTTTTAAAAATAAAATAAAAAAATAAAAACCTTTGTCACTCTCCTTCATGAAAATGTAAATTCCTCGAGGGCAAAAATTTTTTCCATCTTATTCTAGCCCTAGGATCCTGACCACTGAGTACCTGTTGACTGAATAAATGAAAATCTAGCTACCGGAAGTCAGTGTGGTTTGTGTCTAGACCAACCAGTTCCAAACTCATAGTTTTCTCCAGCACAGGTCATTTCTCGGCACTCCAGAACTTGAGCCTGGTTCCCCACTACCAACAGGAGAAAGCCTGAAGTTAGGACAAAGCCCTGACTATAAGCTTCAGTGCCACTATTTCCAAGCTGTGGGATCTTATAAATTACATCAGGCCCTGGTGGCTCATCTTGTCAAATATCAATATCAAGCCTCCCAGAGCTTATGTACCAAGTAAGAGAACAGAACTCACGGAAGTCTCTAGCACAGCACTGGATGCAGTAAGGGCTCAGCAAATACAGCTATCATGTGTGACAGTCAAGGCCACCCACAGGATGCCCTCTTCCATCTCCTCTGAACAAACCTCCGGTAATTTATCCAGACCAGATGTTTTCCAAGTGTGGTCCCCAGTCTAGAAGCATCGGCATCACCAGGGAAGTGTTCTAGGACTGCGGATTCTCAGATTCCTCTCCAGACTGATGAGTTTGAAACTTGGAGGGGAGGTTGGAGGGAGATCAAGGTCCTGCATTTCTGCATCTGTGTGCTAACAAGTCTTCCAGGTGGCTCTGATGTGCACTCCAGTTTGAGATCCACTGCCCCAGAGGTAGCCCTCTCCACTAGGGGAGCTAGAGGTGGTAGATTGAAATATTGGTCCTGTTTCCTTATTCCCCTGCAGTAAAATACTAACCCCACAGTCTTGCCGTGGATGCATAGTGAGTGAAGTGCATGTTCTGCCCCCTGACTTTGGACTCAGCCCTGCTAATTGCCTTGGCCAATGAGATTAGCAGATGCGAGACTTAAGATTACCTCCTTCATCTAGGCTTGCATTTCTGCATTTCTGCTCTCATCGTGAGGATAACAAATGCCAGATAGCCCTGCCCCATGCCTGGGTTCCAGAATGAGATGTACAGAAAAGATGGACTGGACCTGAACCCCAGCTCAGCCCATCCCAGACTGGCCAGTTGAGAGCAGCTGAACTTGCAAACTCACAAGAAAATTACACATAAATAAATGACTGGAAACCACCTAGACCTTCCTTAAGGTTGTTTGTCAGGCAGCATTTCCACTGCAGCCACTAATACACTGTAGGGTAAACGAGAGAATTATCAGGATTTTCCGCCCTCTCCTCAATGATGGACCTCTGTAGGCCTGCACACATGCCTGATGGCGGGCACCTGGAGTAGGGTGTGGGTCTGTGTGAGGGGGCACACCTGGGCCAGAAACTGGGCTTAGAAGCAGCGGCAATAGCAGAGAACAGAGCTTGGAGCGGAGGACCTTCCGGGGTGTAGCAGAGAGGCCATGAGACGCCGCCAGAGAGCCCGAGAGAGTGAAGATTTGCTGGGGGCTGGCAGGCCTGGGAGGCCTGCCAGCCTCCCAGCCCCCCAGCCCCCCAG
>PVIJ01021298.1:0-18827 GCA_004024925.1 Scalopus aquaticus | reverse complement strand
GGGCCTCCCTGGTGGCGCAGCGGTTGAGCGCTGCGCTGTGGAGCTGTCGGCAGCAGCGATGCGAGTTCGACGCCCGGCCGGCCGGGGAGAATCCCACATGGTGCGGCAGACCTCTCCTGCCTCGCCCGCTGCTCCCCTCAGCAGTGTATTTCTGATCTGCCTGTTCTGCTCCCCACTCTGTCTCTGGTGAATCCTCTCGCCTCCCCACGCGTCTGGCCTGTACCCCAGCTTGTATGTATAAATAAATAAATTAAAAAAAAAAAAAAGCTGTACTTCTCTTAAACAACATGTGTTTGCTTTTACAGACACCACAAATCTGAACGCTGAGTTTCATTTTCTCCTTGCCTGTGTTCTAGGAAACTTAGAGTCAAATATGGAACCCGCCTTTAATGACTGTGCAATACTCTATAGTCTGTACATTAACTCTGCCATTGGTTCAATTTTATTATTATTCTCTCATTTCTACTTGCCTTAATATCATTATTTTTACTCTTTTAGGCCACACACACACACACACACACACACACACAATTTGAAAAGAGGTGGGAAATAAAAAATATTTGATGGATGTTTTCAAAACCTGAAATTTACTATATAATGCACATGTGCCAGGCAGGGTACTAAGCTCTTTACAACCCTATAAGGGTTTAACTCCTATTATTTCATTATACAGAGGAGATAACTGAGGCTCAGAGAGGTTCTTTAACTTGCATATGATCTCATAATTTATATTTGACAGAGCTAGGATTCAAATTTAGCCCAAACCATAATACACAGATGTGTATACAAGCTAGCATGGAAGCAAATAAGGCTGAGCAAAGGAAAAAGGAGAGGTGGGTGAAGTCCATACTGAGGATGTAATGGTTAAGCTAATTCTTAAAAATCTTAAAACCTATTTGCTTGTCAAGCAGCAAAGAGAAGGTATGCTGGGGAGAAAGAAAAACCATGTGCAAAAACCCCAATGCAAACAGAATCTAAGTTCTGGGAATGGCAAAGAGAATACAGAGCTACAGTCAGCAATTAACTCACTGTGAAATGTTCTCCAGGAAGATAAGTCATTTAATACTAGACATTAAATAGGCCCATTATTGAGAATTTCCATACCCAGTGTAATAAACGATGGATGGAAAGATAGGTAGAAGTGAGATAAAGGTAGTCTCAATAGGCTAAATCATCTGAATTATGTCCAATCACCAATGGGAGAACCACAGAGGGTTCTGAAGCAAGAGAATTACAAGATCAACTCACACCGTACAGTAAATGAATTATAGGCTTGAACACATAGGGAACCCCGTCAGAAGGCTATTACGAGGGGCCAGTAGTGGAGCAGTGAGAGTTAAACAAGGGCTGTCCAAAAGAAATATAATGCAAGCCATATATGTAATTTTTAGTTTGGGGGCAGCCATGTCAGAAATAGCAAAAAAAACAAAAATACTATTAGTAATACTTTTATTTAATCCAACATATCTAATACATCATTTCATCACATAATCAGTGTAAAAATCGGTATTGAAAAACTTTATATTTTTTGGTACTAACCTCAAATCTGGCATGTATTTTACGATTAGAACACATCTCATTTTGCCATGAAATTTTCACTGGAAATATTTCACTGTTATTTACATTTCTTAAAATTTAAAGATGAAAAAGCTGTTCCAAGCATACTTAAACATTTTCCAAACAGGAGTCAACTTTCAGTTTTTAAATTTAAATTAATTACGACTCAATTAAAAATTCAGTTCTTTAGTCAGTGACCAACCACCATAGGAGGCTACCATACTGAGTGACAAAGGAACGTTGGCTGTTGGCATTGCCACCACTGGCATTTCATACCCACCTACTGTTCTAACATCAATAACTTACCAAGAATTCATCATGACAGGAATCCCACTCGTCACATCCTCACTCCTCTAGCTAACTTTCTCTAGGCCTGTGCCGACACCCGTGAAGAAGAATCTTCCAACAACTACACAGAACTGCTATGTAGGACCTGACACACAGAATGCCCGAGAAAATGTTTCTGCGCTGGATATATGCTCTTCGTCATTATTCACGCAATAACCCCCTCATTTATAGACTACGGAAGCCCTTTGTTCCTATTTCCCTGTGGTTCAACTGTTTATTAGAGTCTATGTACAATGAAAAGAGAAAAAAGCAGTAAGAAAACCTATTTTCAACTGCATGTTTATTAGTGGCATTATAGTATAAAGGTCAGGGCATAAGCTGTGGAATCAGACAGCCTGGATTCAAAGGCTGGTCTATCATTTTTTAGATGTATGATCTTGGGAAAATATCTAGCCTCTCTATGCCTCAGTTCCCTCTTCTGCAAAACCGTGATAATGGTACATACTTCCTGGGGCCCTTAGAAGAACACAGAAGAAAACATATAGTTAGATCCTGCACATAGTACCTGGCACATAGTAGATGTTCAATAAACATTAGTTTTTTAAACAGAGCTGGTGGAGAAGTTGAAATTATTATGACTGAAGTAAAAGAAAACTGTAAATTCTCAAATTATCCACATCTCTTTCCTATGTAATCTTGGCAACAAACAAACAAAAATGTGTGCAGGACTTTTGAAGTCCTCAAAAAAAAAATCTTGCATATGCATTGCATTCATTAGAACAGGAGCTAAATAAAAAATTTCATCCGCTGACAGTATATAATTATGCAGTACAGCATAGGTGTAGCCAAGCAAATGGAAAAACACGAAGCAAAATAGGAAGGCCTTTTACCTTACCTGCTTTTCCGCTTTCGAGGTGGTTTCTCCACTGTGCCAGTCAGTCTATAGACCAAACAAATAAGATGGTAACTAAAAGTAACAAACAAGAACACATCTCCAGACCCCCTGTGCCAGCCAAGAATTCAGCGTGCACCCACAGGACTATAGGCTCGCTAAAGCCACACCTGACCTTACCGACGCCTTAGGCTCTTTCCCCTACTGACCAAGCCATCCTGAGACTCGCTGCTCCCCCCAATGTCTTCTTAGCAGCCCAAACCCCGCTCAGTCTCCTGAACCCTCGCTCCATCCTCAGCAACTATTTGTCACAGCCCAGTTCCCCCAAACCACCCACCTCCACCTACTCATTGTCTGCCTCGTCACCCCCGCCAGCCCCTCCGACCTCCCCTTTGCCGTACCCACCCCTTTGCTAGCGCGCCGAGCCCCGGCGAACCCCGCCCCTCCAGGCCCCGCGCCCCCCACATTCCACGGCCCCTCCGCGGGGCGCGCGCCCTGCCCCTCCCGCCCTGCGCCCCCATGCTCACCCCTCCGCACCCCGTCCCTCACACGCCCCTCTCATCCGACCTCGAGAACGCGATCGCCGTCCAGCCCGCTCCTCCGCCCTTAGGCGCCCCCCGGAGCTCCTCCAAGGCTGAACCCCCCGCCCCTCCTGTCTCCGCGCCCCGAATGCTTCACGGCACCAAGCTGCTGCCCTGGGCCCGCTCCCGCCCCATCTGCAACCCGACCTCCACCCAACCCCGGCCCACCTAGGGGCCAGGCGACTCCGCGGCTGCTGGGGCTGCCGGGCTCCTCTGACCATTCGGCTCCTGCTCCGCCGCGGGAGCTGCTCCGGCGGCCGCAGGGCTCGCTCGGGAAGCTGAGGCGGCGGAGGCTGGAGTAGGCGGAGAGGCGGGAGGAGGGCCTCGCGCCTCTGCCAGGCTTGCCGCCGGGCCCGCCTCCTCCGCGCCTTTCCTCGGCTCCCATTGGCTTGTTCCCTAGTGCGGTTGAAAGCCTGGATGTTGATTGGGCGCTCGGGCCGTCACATCCCACCACCCAGAGTTTGGTTGAGACTGCAGGTGGCGGCGGAGGTGCCTTAGTGAGTGCTAAGAGAGCCGAGGAGACCTAAGCGCCACCATGCGCCGCAGAGTAGGAACTGCATCTTCGGCGCAAGACACCTGCCGGCAGGTTCTCCTGGCTCTGCGTTCAGGATCCCACACACCTGCTGGCGCTCCCAACACTGCACCACTTCACGACCCAAAGTCAAGTCCTGCATTTCCCAAACTTCTCGGGCAGGTGCAACAGTGAGGCAATTCTCCAAAACGAGCTTCATTTATAACCACAGCGTGTGCAGCCCGTCTCTACATCATGCTGTAATGTCCTCCAAAGCTCAGAGAGCCTTCATCGAGGACTCAGCCAGAAATTCTAAGAATTCACCAAAACGAAGCGTGGTTTAGTCGCTCAGTCCTCTGCAGAAAAAAATCACAAGGTTGGGTGCAGGCTTCCAAGAAAGCAAGTGATTTAAATAATTACTTTATGGGAAAAAAAACACACTGCAAACAGGATTGATGCCTTAACTAAATGTGTTCCATTTTGAAACATCTAAATAGAACTTGGGTGTGTGCGAGCCATCCTGTGATGCTGCAGATGATTAAGTTGTAAGCCAGTTAATTTTAAAGAAAACTCACTGCATTTTTATTGACAGACCTAAATATGAAAGACTACCAGCACATAAGCACAGTACTAGTTACCTTTCCTTTTCTACATTAACATGCTCGTCTTTGCAAATTAGACAGCTCATTAACATATAAAATCCTCCCTTTAATGTGGCATCTTTTCGACCTTTCTACATTCCTTGTGCAGTTGTTTGGTAAATTCTTGGCATCTGTTTGGAGCTAGAGGAGGATTAAAACTTAAAACTACTTCCATTTTATTAGAACACTCGTGCATCAAAAATGTGACAGCCTAGAGCAGTACATACATGTCAGGGACTCTTCACAAATGACAAAAATGAGGATACCGGTTGTTCACAAAACAAATTTACTCTATGTTAGGGTTATCCTTTATTTTATGATGACGCTTTGAAGTTGAAAGTGACCTTCACTCTACAAAACACTCAAAATTGTATTGAGATTTCTTAAATGGCTTTGGTGGGGGGAAGTGTTACAAAACCTCTATTGGCTCCCCAAATTAGCATTTAATGTAATCCCCAAATCAAAGAATCACAAACCACCTCAATCCCAACAAATAATATCCACAGTACCCACCATCATCATTACTCAAAAAGAGATAAGAACCCCAGAATGATGTCACACAGGGTGGTGGAGGTTGGGGGGTGAGATATGAGGGATCCTGATGGGAGACTGATCTTAAAATGTTGCTCATGTTTCCCAAAATAGGGGTTGGAATCGTGTGTGGTTTTCAAGGTTTCAAGGTCTCTCATAATTGGCCAATGCCTGACATGCTACTGTCAACAGAACTCCAGCTATTTATGATGCCTTCACAAGCACCGCCCTCAAGTTGTCTTCGTATCATGTATATTCTAATTAATCTCTGCATCTACACTTTCACTATGTAAGAAATACAGATCCCATCCTTCGTCCACATTTAACTCACATGTCCTGTTGTCTTCCCCATTACTCCATTCTACATGGAACTGCCTTCTCCACATTCGTTCTTATGTAAGCTATACTGTTAGCAATTATGTATTGCCTTGGGTTACTCTTACTTCCCGACTGCACTGAATTTGGGCAAATGGTCTATGAGTAAGCCCTCACTAACAGGCCAGGTACACGGTGTTCTATGTGAACTACCTTTAATCCTGAGATCAATCCCATTTTAGACATAGAATTCTAAGATTTAGAGAAACCGAACACCCACAGACAGGGTCACAGCTACCACAACCAATATTACTTACGAGGGTTTAAAAGATGTATTCTTGTGTGGCCTACAAGGGTTCAAATTCCAGCTCTCTTGGGCAATTCTGGGTAAGCTACCTACCCTCTCTAAAGACTGTTTCCTTCTCTGAAGGCAAAACAGTGTAGTCACAGAGCTGTGGAAATAAGGCATGTGCAGTATCTCACTAAGTGTGCTCAATACAGGTGAGCTACTCTTACTAACTGGCAGAGCTGGCTCTTCACTTAAATCTGATCCCAAAGCCTGTATCTTTCCACTATCCCACAATGCTCCAGGCAGCCTTATATCCCATTCCGATTTTAAGAAATAGAGTGCTGAGAACAGTGGGTGCCCAGGGATTGAGTGGAATATACTTATGTAGGAAATAATTTTGACACACAAATTAAAAAATTTCATGCATTTTTAAATTAAGAGAACACTTCAATGATCTAAGCCAGCAAACACGGGGAAACCTTACATATCCACCTATTGACTAGGAAATAGAACACTTTTGGGGGAAAGGGAACGAACATTCCCCTAGCATCTACTGTGGTTAGGATCATACTAAGGGACTTTCCAAGTCATGTTTAATGTTTACTGCCATACACGTCATCAGCATGACTGCACACTGTAAGAACACAACTGAAAAAGTTGTGACGATCTCATGATGCACGATTCTGGGACCTGGATCCATGACGTAATATTGCCTTTAAAGAACTAAAACACTTAGCTCAGAGTCAAATACAGAACAAGAGAAGAGTTTCACTTCCGTTTACTAGTCAAGCAACCAAGAGAGGGAATAAGCATTTTTAATTTAAACTGTTATATAAAATGCTAACTTCTTGTCAGAACATACTATAGACTATACATTAGTCTGACAAACCTCCTATAATCTCTTTATTAATTTACACTGAGAGAATGTAGCACCATTCATCCAAAGAACTGAAGGTGCTTTACAGACATTAGCATTTAAAAAACAATTACATTTAAAAATCTGGATTCTTGCTGTTAAATCTCTTCAATTCCAGATATACAATTTTCTAGAAGATAATGGAAAGCACTTCTACTTCTGACAATGAAAATGGCTCAGAAAGAGTTCGAATTCGCTTTCACAATACAGGCATTTTCAAAAACTGGTGCTGGGCTTACAAAGCAAAAACACAAATCTTAATGCATTCAACAGTATTTCAAACCTTATTTCAAGAGCAAATCCCATGGTTAAGACGTCAAAAATCTTTCAACAGTTGTAGACATCCAGACAGAGTAGGAGCTGATGCAGGTTGCATATTAGATGTGCTCTTGATCCAGGCTTTTTAGGATCACACCCAAAAGAACACATTTAGAGTGGTGAGATTTTTCAGGAAAAAGCATTGACCTATAAAAAGCTAGCCAAGAGCATATCAGGCAAATAAGGAAAGGGAGTAATTGGCAATTAAAAGTAGACAGTTCTCACTAGAGCCTAGGATACTTTATTAGAAACCAAGTATATCATAGGCAAATAAAAATAGTTATTACCCCCATTAATACAACACAGGGAATTTTACATTCAGCCTAGAGGGAGTAACAGATGCTCCTGCCCACAAATCTATTGACTTGCAAGTATCTTCCACCACATGATTACTCGATATAATACATAGCCCTTATTTATTAGAGGGATCCAAATATTCCTTTCAAACTTACAGTCCAATACATTCACTCTCTTTTCCTTTTACATGTCTAATAGTAAAAACTATTCTTTTCATGCAAAAAGCCATTATTCAATTGAAGGAAAAAAACTGGGCAACACAGAGATGGCAAGTAAGGAACGGACAGATTATTATTGGCACATGCCCAACTAGTGACAAACAAAAACAGTACACCATGACTTAAAAAGAAGAGTCACATTACAGGGATAACTAAAACAACTACACCAATCTAAGCTAAGGAGTGTCCAACGGGAAGGGAGAGCTGAAGGCTACTGGCTTTATTCGTACAACTTAAAAGCAGTGGCGAGCAGGCATTTAACTTATGGTAACAACAACAAAAAATACTGCAGAGAGCTGCTTAAAGACCACACCAAGTTGTCTGTATCATTAATTTCCAGTGTTTTTTATATATACTAAAATACATATCCCTGTAAGATAAAAATACCTTTCCCCCTGAATTACACTGGGGTCAGGGCAGTAACACAAAGCTACTGACCCAACAGTTCAAGTGTGTACAGCAAATGTCCTTGCCACTTCTATCATACAGCTATACAATTAAAAACTATACAAGGAGCTGGGTGGTTGAGGGAAAAAATAAAAAAGTATTGTGCTCATTTAATAAAAGAAAACCCTGATGAAAAATTATGTGCCAAGAAGCTTAGACTATAAGATTTTTATTGCATTTTTAGGTGACCTGGAAGTTCCTCTCCTGGCGGGCAAAAGTTGTTTTCAAAACTACCTGAACAGATGCTAAAGTGCTTATTAATTGGCTGGCTTCACAAAAATTTCCTGGAACGACAAAAATTAATTATAGTAGTAAAGGGATACCAATGAGTTCACACAACGGTAAATTCCAACAGCTTATGACCGTAGTCATAAGAAATACTGAACACTCGTCCTTATTAAGTGGACAGTGGCATCTCAAGAACTGATCATCACAACCCTTTGGATAGTCAAATTACTTACAGAAAGCTGAAACATGGTATCATAGACCTTTACAAAAAAGGACAATTTGTTTCTTTCTACACTTGAAAAAAATCTGCTTCAGATTACAGTTCACAAATACAAGAGTCCTGACTTTTCAACCTTTCCAGTTGCAGTTAAGAAATGAACACTTTCTAAAAGTTAAGGTCAAGTGTTACAGCAAGAGAAGAATGGTTCCTCTTAAAAAGTACATAAATTTTACTGAATGATGCTCATGATAGATTGTAAACTGGACTGACCACATTTTACTCAACTTTGTATCAGAAGCACACATCAGCAGTACATGTATTAAATGTTTTTCTATTACTATAGAGGATATAAACCAAAACATTAATATGGCAGTTATGTTCTTAGGCACAGTTTAGTGATTTTTTAAAAAATAAATAGTATTGAATTTCAGTTGAAGTTTTAAACTCAATAACCAAAGGGTCAAGAACTCTGATTAGGAAAAAAGAAAAAATAATAATAATTTTAAACTAACAATGTAAGCTGTTTAAAATTTCTAACACTTTAACCTATCTGGGTTTTATTTAAGATTACTTTATTAAAAAATACAAGGAATCTGAAAAAGGATCAATACAGTTATCTTAATGTACAAAGTCATAAGCTGAAGCAGTTTTTAACTAAAATTTAAAAACACAACGAGGGCAGCCCTTTAGACCAATTTATTTTATATCCATTTAAAATATCATCCAACAAAGGACAATGAAGTTTACAGCTGGGACAGGTATACAGAACTCGAGGCATTTGCAGTCCATCGTGCCCACTGAATAACAACTTTGCTGCTGAAATTTTTTAAAACTTACCAAACTAAAACAAAAGGCTGAATGATACAAAAGGAAGAGTATTCCGGTGTACTCTGTTCTGTCAACTGGATTTTTAAAAAAGGAAACACATCCTGTTTCCCCCAGACCAGTAAATAAGCAAGAGCTACATGCAGCAGTGTGAGTATTAAGACATTTCTCAAGTCTTCTCAAACGAGTCCAAGGTGGGGATGGGATGAGGAAGAAAATTGATAGAAAAACATTGCTATCGATATCATAACAAACAATAAATTTAGATAATTTTAAATTAAAAAAAAGGCAAGAGGCAGCATTTCAGCAGCAAAGTGCTCAATAAAAAGTATATTGTAGAGGGTAATACACGGAAGTTAGGGTAAGAAGAGGGCAGAAATTTGGGTCGGCAGGATGGGTGAAGGCCTCAAAGGAAATACGGCGTCGTCGTTCTGGGAGGAATAACACGTTCTGAATCTGGAACTGCCCGGAATAACTTTGGTTCTCTTGTATTTACATCTTTGAAGACCATGATTGAAGCAATATTTCCACATCGATAGCAGTAATTAGGAGCAGACCATACTGTTACCAGCTTCTCATCAAACATAAATTTATATCCTTCGTGCACTAGTTGGTGTGCTCTGCAGATGAGTTTTAAGTTGTTGATATGAACAAACTGCAATTTAAAAAGGTGTTATTAAGTATTTTTTTAAATCAAGACATATATACAAGAAAATAATCACATAAATATAAATCTTGCTACTACTAAAAGTTCTCAAGAATACAGAACCCATGCCCCCAAAATTTCAATAAACTATAAACAAAGAGTGGTGAATGCCTGTCCTAAAGAATTATTGGAATCATATAGTCACATAACTAGAAGTTTCTAGAAGAAAAGAATTTTATAAATACTATCAGATATTAAACAAAGTTTGCTTTTTTATGGTTTTATAAATGCATTGCTATCGCATCAGCCATTTACTGAGGGTTCAAGTATGGTTATTGCAAAAATTCTGAAAGATATCTACTCCCCTTTTGCAACTTAAAGAAACATGCTCAAAAAGGATAAATGACTTACCTAAGTTATGTTGCACCAATGGGATCAGAACCTAGCTCTCTGATTCCATTATGATGGATTACTTCCCAATGTAGGTCACCAGGGGTGGGGATGGGGATGGGAGTGTGTGTGTGTTTTTCACTGAAAATAGTTGATCCTCAAAAAGCTGTCTATTCACAATATATACATATCAACTCATTATGCCACAAACCTAAAACTAATATGCTAAGTTAATTAATCTCAATTTTAAAATACTATACATTACCCATCTACCACTGCTATCTCCTTACTTAATTGCAGTATTTGAAAGAAAAGGAGTATCTCTTTTACAAGTATCATCAAGTGGCTACTGAAAGAAGTTGCTTTCACTGTGCAATCTCACTTAACCATCAAAAAAAACAACTGTAAGTGGAGGCCACCCTGGTGGTGCAGGGGTTAAAGTCTCAGAGCTATCAAGCTATCACTAGCCACTGCAACATGAGTTCGATCCCCAGCCAGGGAGCTGACTCACATGGCACAGCAGACCTCTCCTGTCTCACCCGCTGCTCCCCTCAGCAGTGGATTTCAATGGATCTGCCTGTTCTGCTCCTCAGTCTGTCTCTGATGAATCCTCTCACCCCCTGCACCTTGGCCTACACCCCAGTTCTTGCATGCATAAATAAAGTTTTTAAAAATCTTTAAAAAAACAAACAACAAAAAAACCTGTGATAAACCAGATGTGAAAATTGGTATCCACAGCTACCATAGTTTGAGCAAACTAGACAAGAAGTTATCATTAATGCTACCATACTTTTTTCTATAGTCCATTAGCAACCAACAAACTACTTTTCCAAAAATGTTGGTTTTACCTCATTGGTGACCTTTGCACCAAACAGCCAGCCTGCTCCTCGGGGACTAATTGCCCAAGTATCCACATCTTCAGGATCTGACCAAACAAGATCACAAAATGCTCCTTTATGAGGAATTTCCTGATTCCGTTCAATGGTTCGAATTTGATCCAGTGTTTTGATATCAGGAGATAAACCACCATGAACACACAAAATCTGCTCATCTATTAACTGCAAAGAAGGTAACAAAGAATTGAGTATTTAACAATAAAGCCAGTCATTTAAATTCATCAGTGAATACTAATCATATCAATATAAATGAAGTGGGAATTAGAAAAAAATATGCAAAGTGTTATGGCAGGGAAAAAATACTTGAGGTTTTGGAAAGATTTATATCAACTTACAGCTGCAACTGTGAGCATGTCGAAAACTTTGGTACAGTATCTCCAGGCATTAGCATTTCCATATTTGGTTTGGCACTCATCTATGAAAAAAGCGTAAGAGCTCTCATTAATGAAATTCTAAATCTGCCAATAAAAATGAACAATACATTCAATGCTGGAGCAGCCATCAGGACCACAGAAAGTTCAGCTTAAATAAGGGTAGTAAGTTATAAAACATATTTAATCCCAGAAGTTCCTCCATGGAGAGCCAGAAGGATCCTAGATGTCTATTTTTTTATAATGTATACGTATTTTTAAGTCAATATGTATTTATATACATCCTAAGAATGTGGTCCTGTTTTTCATTCCAGCAGGGACCCTAAGAAGCAGTTAAACTTGTTGGTCAAAATGTTACAACCATAACCGTGAAGAACTGAATATTAATTTCACATAGCCCAAAGCAAATGCTTTCATCTACTATGTTATAAATACTAGGCAATTTGATCAAACAGTGTAATTTATTTAATGTAACTTCCTGATTCCAGCAAGGTAATAACGCAAACTAAAGCACCTTAATTATAAGAGTAAGGAAAATTCCTATCTCAGCATTTCTCAGGCCAAAGGTTGTCTCTTCTGCATTTTTTGTCCAATTGTGGAACTAAATACTTGAGCTCCAGCAAACACACCTATAGTAACACTGATGACTGACTGCCAGTCAGGGCCTTACATTTTCTCAGCTTAACATTCTTTTACTGCCTGCAACAGCTAATAGGGTATAGTTCTCTTCTTTTAAATTAATACATGTAAGCTATGTTATTTGACTTCTTGATTTTGGGGGGGGGGGGGAAAGGACATCACTATTGCCTATAGTACAGCTAGAAATGATACAGGACAGAAGTCTATGGGGTATGGGCAGTCTTCAAGATTCTCTGTATCTCTATGGGCCTTACATAAACTTGCTATGAGTTCTAACACTGAACTGTTCACAGGCAGGGATGTGCATTTCATCTTGATACACAGGCACAGCCTTTGTTTCATAACTACTCAGTGTATGTTCATCAGTGTGAACTGCAGACGTGTTTCTTTTCGTTTACTACTTTGAAATCGGTACTCAGTCCTATGATGGCTAAAATTACCTCACTCCTTAGGAGTTAGTGGGCTTTTTTTTATTAAACAAAGCCATAAAATTCACTAGATGAGAACAGCTTTGAGAACAAGAAAATTCAATCTTAGATGATGTGCTGTTGTCATTTTCTTCAGTCAAGAAATCTTAATTAAAATGTCACCCTTCCTTTCCCCACGTTATTCCTTTTGCCCTATACTGATAAATGTTGATCAAATTCTAAGGTGTAATTATTTGTGTAACATTAATGTCAGGCAGTCAGAGTTGGTTCCTTTCACAGAATCAACAGTATATATCACCTAATTTTTCCATTATTTTACAAAAGAATAAAAACTTTTAAAAATGGCTTTGGTACTTTGAATGAAAATCAGAAGTAACTCGTAGAAAGGAGACAAATATTAGCCATCTAAGTTTTCAATTATTAAGAACAAAGTTACATAGAAACAATTACCAAAATTCCTAAACTTAATAATGGCTGACGTTTAAATGTAAGAGAGTTTAGCTTATCTTTATAATGACAGAACACAATTCAAAATAATCTAGAACTAAATGGTTATAAGATCAATATTTTCAAATCTCTTAATATCTACCTTTATTGTACTCAAATACATGAAAAAATTTACTAGTAATCTCAACATATCTACATCAAAGAGCCTCCAAGCCGTATGTTTTAAAACTTTCAGGCATATAAAGTTTTATGACACACAAATACGTGTGTGTTACATATATATGTGTGTGTGATATGTATGTGTATATAAAAGGGTAATCATATATCCTTGGGATAATCATATATACCACGCACACAGATATTAATACATATATAACATTATATATACACACATATATGTAAAAGCATATTCATTCAGTTACATGCATAACAGTAATTTAAAAATCCTAATGTCCAATGCTAAAGGGACTGGTTAAATCAATTACAGTACATCCATACTATGTAATACAATGCAACAGTAAAAATAACATCAATGAAGATAAAATGCTGCTTACAATATTGTGGAAAAAGTGGGTATAATCCCATTTCAGGGTGGTGTGTACACACACGAACACACACATCTATACACACATATACAGAGAGAATAGTTCTCAAACTTCAGTGTACAGAACCTTTATCTTTACTTTTGAAACTTTTTTTTTTTAAATTGAAGTAACACTGGCTTATAGAACCTTTACCTTTAGCAGATTCTAGAATCCCACCCCAAAAGGACTGCTGTGGGGCCCAGCAATCTACTTAAAACAAGCATCCTGGATGTTTCCAATGAGGGAAATTGAGGACTCCACTTTGAAACACTGATTGAGAATGATACACAGCCAAAAAAATGGGTCTTTCTATGGCAAAATTTTCAACTGATTGAGAGAAGAGGGAGAAGAAGTGAGAAAGTGGGGCCTCTCTGTGGTGCACCGGGTTAAGCCTCAGCACTATGAGGCTATCCAGAGCCACTGCAGCACGGGTTCTACACCCGGCCAGGGAGACTCCCAGATGGCGCAGCAGACCTCTCCTGCCTCTCCCGCTGCTCCCCTCAGCAGTGTACTTCAGTCGATCTGCCTGCTCTGCTACCCACTCTGTCTCTGGTGAATCCTCTCATACCCCACACCTCTAGCCTACAATCCAGCTTACATGCATAAATAAACAAATCTTTAAAAAAAAAAAGTGAAAAAAGATATCCTGTATTTTCTAATTTTAATATAAAGCACAATATTCAAATGAAAGTGTCGGTGGCTTTTTTTCCCCAAAGAGGAAGGTAAAACAATATTCAGAATAGGAAAAATAGAAGGTCTTACCATAAAATCCATACACCTGTGTTATTTGTCTGCTCTCATGATTTCCTCGCAAAAGTGTAATACGATCAGGCCATTTAGCCTTTAGTGCAAGAAGATAAGTGAAGGTCTCCAAACTATAGTAACCTCTGTCTACAAAATCACCCTGTAATGGAAATGTTTACAGTTACAAACAATACAACAGGGGCAAGATTTTAAAAATTATACTAAAATGCACAAATTGGAGGTCAAAATAACAAATAACCCAGGGCCTCCCTGGTGGCACAACAGGTTAAGTCTCAGCACTATGAAGCCATCCGCAGCCACTGCAGCATGAGTTCGATCCCCAGCCAGGCAGCCTCCCACATAGCGCAGCAGACCTCTCCTGTCTCCCCGCTGCTCCCCTCAGTAGTGTACTTCAGTAGATCCTCCTGTTCTGCTTCCTGCTCTGTCTCTGGTGAATCCTCTCACCCCCTACCCCTCTGGCCTACACCCCAGTTCTTGTATGCACAAATAAATAAATATTTAAAAAAATAACCCAAAATAAGAAAAACGAAGTTACACATTTGGAAACAATTTTAACAAAAAATTCAAATGGAAATAAATAAACTGTCCAACTAAATGTCTGTGCTAGTCTTATGCATCAAGAGAAGCCTACAGGAAACCTGCTGTGCAGTCCTCTCGAGGAATTTTCAGCTACCTAGTCAACTGGTTTTTCTAAAAGGTCATGTGTGAATCATAAGTTTTAAAGTTAATTTCAAAAATAATTTTAACTGTATAAGAACAGCTACCAACTTTTTTTTTTTTTTTGTGAAAGCACGTACCATAATTAAGATTAAATATTCTAGGTCTAGTTTTGCATTTAACAACTGCATATGGTCACACACTACATAAACATCCCAATAATGTTTTATTTAGTCCACTATTAGACTAATAAGAAAACAGCTAAAAGAATGGGAAAGTAACCCAGAAACTCTCAAAGTAATGAAAATGATAAAAGGAATCAGAAAAAGTTCCACAGTAATACTGCATCCCAAAAAGAAAATAAGCAAGTATCTTAATAGCTGAAGGGTGTATGTGCATATTCATCAATCCACAAATTAATTTAAACATACCATAAATATGTAGTTTGTATCAGGAACCTGGCCTCCAGTTCTGAAGAGTTCACAAAGGTCATAAAACTATAAAAGAAAGGCAATATATACTGATTACAAATTCCCGTGAAGGAGTGAAATAAAAGTGAAAGCAAAATGTATAAAGAAGCAGATGACCGATTCAAATATTTACATTAATAAAAATAAAGTACAAGCAAAACTGTCAAGCCCACAGCTCCCAAGTCTTCAAGAGGGAAAAAAGCACGAAATAAAGTTCACAATTATTAGCAACGTAATTGTTAATGTTATAGCCCCACCCCACCCCCAAATTTCTCATATATTTCCCAATCACTTGAGAATTTTGACATCATTTATGAGACAAACTCTGTAAGTAAGGTACCTAAACACTCTGCCTCATACTCAGCATCTATTGAGACAAAAAATAAGGAAACCAGTGGCTAAGAATTTCTTTGAAAAAATGAATTTACATGAAACTTATTTCTAGACTCTACTACTAGAAATGTGAACCCTAGGCTCCACTGCTGTGAAGTGTCCTCTGAACAATCAACAAAATAGAAGAACTGTGTATTTCATCATACTCTGACTATAAATTGGTAACTAGCAAATTGTGCATTTGGTAACTTTAATCAACCAGATTATCCTAATCCTAACTCCTAAAGAAAATGTCTGTATTTTTCTGAAAAAGGATTATGGATTAAAGGAACTGACTATAATACAACTAATAATTTCCCAACATTTATCTTTCACACTTGAAAGCAAAATTACTGCCTAAATTTCTAACAAAAAACAGTATAGGAGTCTTCGTAAACTGATAAACAACCGCGAGATTCAAGCATTAACTACAGAAAGAACTAAGGCATTACCTTTTGTAACAATGTTTCATAAATTGGAAATCATTACTTGCTGAGATTAATAAAAATATAGAAAGTTTAAAATAAAAGTTCCCTGTCTTTGTAAAATTAACAAGCAAATAATAAATGTTTAACCTCAACTGAATGGTACTATTATTTGTTCAAAATTTCTGCTGTCCATTTCTATTACGTGGAGTTCCTTTCCTTTGAAAAGGATAATAGCATGGCCACTTCTCATCCCACAAATGTATTTATGATACGTATACATACATCATATATCATTTATATATGTGCATATACATGTACACACACACACATTCACACAGTTCCAGCAGTAAAAAAGATGTACCTGGATATATACTAAAACTCTCATTGTATAGATACAGATTGAGTGTGTGTGTTTGTGTTACTTTGGCCATTTCTTTGTCCTAAATGAAAGACAAAAAAAAAGACCAAATGCTGTTTAAAAATGTATCAATAGAAAAGGTAACACAACATTACTTATAAGAACAAAAGAGTCAATCTTCATGATTAACATAAGACTCTCTTAATAAAGCAGATCTGCCAACTCATTCAGTTTATTGCAGTCATAATGGTTACTGACAAAAACTACAGCAAAACAGAAAAATTGCTAGGGAAAACTATAACTATTACATAACTATACAACTTCATTATTTAAAAACTGACTGTACACAAACAAAGGATGAAAGGGAATACTAAAAAGATGTATAAAACAGTTGCTTTTGTGATAGAAGAAGGAATGTCGTTAAAATTTATTTTACCAAGCATACATGTAGTGAAGAAATGTAGCCCAAGATCACTTCCTTAATTCAAACTGAAGTATCAGCAATTTTACTGTCAACTACTTTTACACCACCTTACAGAGTCTCAAGGTCAAAGAACTGTGAGCTACTCAAGTGGTTTCTTAAATGCTTACTCTGTAACCAAATGAGGACTTAAACCAAATTCCCATGCTGAAATTTACAATCTGCTCACTAGATTACACTGTTTCAATGCTTCTGAGAACAATGCTTTGCCAACATGTTTATTTATACTTTTAATTCAATCCTGCAGTTCCAGAACTAGCCGAAGGGGAAGTGTCCAAAGATACATTTTATACTTGATTTAAACAGTTGTCAGAGTTCAGGATCTCCTCAAATTCTAAACTTTTCATTAGCAATTATTTTAAAGGGTGAAATACAAGAGAAATGTGTCCACAGTTTGATGGCACTTAAAATAACATGGGCTACCAGGCACCCAAATGACTTTCAAATCTCTGCTCTCTTAGTAGCTGCTGAGTTCGGCTAATTTTTCCCTTTTTTACAAAAAGACCCAATCTTACAGAACTCTTGAAAAAATGGACATGGGATATATGAAAAAGCACTTTTTGTTAACCTCAAAACAAATGTTAGCAAGCACTGCACATCTGACTGAAGATAGTAAATCTGCCTGTTCTGCTCCCTACTCTCTCTCTGGTGAATCTTCTCACCTCCCCCACCCCACCCCACCTCTGGCCTAGACCCCAGTTCTTCTATGCAAAAGATAATTTTAAAATGTTTTTAATTTGACTGAAGATATATATGATTATGCTTATGATTTAGTTTCAATTTGTGTCTAACTTACAGACCTTTGATCATGGTTGTACATGCAAAGTACTGGATAATACAGGTAACCCCTCAATTTTCTTATCAGAATCAGGAAAAAATATTACTTGGTTTATTCCAGCTTTTAGGAATGTATTAAGGCACTGCTTATATTAATATCCTTTATATTAGCAAAATACAAATGTCTATTACACTTTTGGAGATAGGTTACATGAGAATTTTAAGAAATCCATTCCTAATCCACTATGCTAGAAAAGAAGAAATTTAACAGATCAAAGGGGACATAATGGGACCTCTATTTAGAAGCTGATAACATGTGGTATCACTTATTATAACCCCTGCCATCCAGTAAACAGTCTGAAAATCCAAAAAGAAAACAGCCCTTTAAATTGAAAGAGTATATTCATGAGCAGTTCCCAGACAACCGATTTACACATCAATTTAGGTAGTCATATTAAAACAGGGAAATGGCGCATTGACAGTAAGTCCTTAAGTCCTGTTGGCATTCATAACTAATATATTCTTCACAATGTATTATATGTCTCGCAACCCTAACTCCACGTATGCACTGTATGCACACATCAGGCTATGCGTTTTCTGTTCCGTTTTTACTTCTTGGTTAAAAAAAAAAAGACAAATACAGAAATCTTTCTATTCTAGCAGTAAAATCACTCATCAGCAATTTCATCTTTCTGAACCTTTACAATTTCTCAATCCCACGAAGGAAATGATAAATGTTCAATAAAATAACACATGATGAACAGAAACGATTAAAAAGAAAATGAACACCTAAAACCAAAGCATCTCCTTATCTTTTTTTTTTTTTTTGCATATGCTAAAGTTTATTTTTTTTTTCCATTTTTTTTTATTGT
Source organism: Scalopus aquaticus (assembly GCA_004024925.1). NCBI lineage: Eukaryota > Metazoa > Chordata > Mammalia > Eulipotyphla > Talpidae > Scalopus > Scalopus aquaticus. The sequence goes on along the minus strand of PVIJ01021298.1, from coordinate 172 downwards.
TATTTATGTCTTTTACATTTTGTATTCCCCTTGGGCAGCCCACCACCAATTCACCCGTGATCCATCTCCACGGTCCCCTGTATTCTCCTCTCCTCCATCCTGTGCCCTTATCCTCCCCTCCCCCCTCCCCCACCGCTGAGTGTCTCTCTCCCACCCGGCCTCCCTATAGTCC
>PVIJ01021297.1:0-18836 GCA_004024925.1 Scalopus aquaticus | reverse complement strand
CCCCACCATGCCCAACCACCAAAGTACCGCTAATCTCCACCATAATAGATTCTTTAAGAAAATGTTTAAAAAGGTCCTTTCCATGACATTAGTATGTGATAAATGAAAGTGTAATATCTTCTTTACTATTTGTATAAATTTGAACTCTTTATATCTTCCACTAATGTACAATAAATGAGCAGATCTTATCACTATGGTAGGTAGTTTTCTCTGGTAATTTATTACCATCTTATTTCCTTTTTTTTTTAACATCATTGTTTATTTTTATTGCAATGTAAGATTTCTCCCCTCAGATGTGGTCACCAGAGTTTTCCCACCACCAAAGTGCCCATGATCCTCCACCACACTTCAATCTTCCTTCTCCCATTCTTTTTCATTTTATTTTCTGTTTGAAAATTCTAAAGCCAGTGAATATATCTTTGTACAAATTATCTGTCCAAAAAAGTAGTTTTCTTTTTTATCTCTCTGCCATTTCTTTCTAATATATATTTGCTGGGATAATAGCAATTACATTATCATTTTCTAGCTTCTCATTTTTACATGATTAGGTCTCAGTTCTAGGCATCATCTTATATAAAAGAAATGTGTTGGAAACTCTATTAGCTTCCTGATGTAACTTTGCCACCTAGTCCCCATGTGTTTCTCTGAGGTTAAACCATATTAGAACAGAAATATCCCTTGTACCCATGCTTACTTCAATATGGAAATATCAATTATTTAAAAAGTGCCCTTTGGCAATTTTAATGTACTCCAATGTATGATTTACAGTGATATTTCCCTGATCTTAGAAGAGGTATAAAGAGCAGTAGCTAGGATTAAAATAAAATGGTTGTTTCCAGATAAATTACATTTCCCTCCACTGCTATAAGAAAAAAACATCTAAACTTAGGAGACTAGAAGAGCATGGTATCCAACATTTTATCATAAATAGCTTTTATAATAAAAATGTTGGGAAAGCAAATATGCCTAGTAAAAGAAATTTGTGCAAACAGAATATATTCACATTATCTCTGAGTTCATGGCCTAAGCAATTAGGGCATAATAAATGTAAAGTACATTATGTGCCCCGGTTAGTGTTCACAGTATGTCTGAAGAGCAATTCTAATATATTCCCAGGGGAAAGATCGCCATATCTCTGTAGTGTTTTTGTATCATGGAAAATCTTAGTTGTATCCACTTGCTAAACAAATGATAGTCCTTTAGTCTTTGAACAAATATTTAAACAATGCCAGCAAAATAATATGAATTTGATTACTGTTATGTTGCTATTATCTCATAAATTAGTATATATAAATATTAAAATGCCACTAGTATTTGTGTATGATATGTTTGTATTTTAAATATAGTGTGATGGTATCGATTCAGAATAAATAGAGTGAGGAGTTCTTTGAAAGGTAATTAATGGAGATGTAATTTAAACTTAAAATTTTATGGATTCTAGCAAATATTAGCAAAAATAAAATACAACTTTGACTATAGAGGAGAATTTATACTGTCTTCACATATGTTTTCAGTATGCCAGTAAACTTAACTAAATTAAACCTCTTGAGAAATTACTTATAAGGGGAAAAAATGGGACAGATTGCCAAACATTATAGTATCAACCCAAAACTAAACCCATAAGTCTAAAAAAAGACCTGTGAAAAAAAGAAAGAAAAATAATGAACAGAAAAATGTAACAACTTTATTTAAGGTGTTATTAAATTCTGCTGGGGGTTGATTTAATAAGTGTTAGTGAGGAGCAGAGACAAGTCCAGAAGCCCTAACTTAAGTGACCTTTTGCTACATTGAGACACAAAATGTAAAAATTAAGAAGAGATACATAAAACATGGAGGCAGAAGAAACTAGAGAAGTACAGGGAAAAAGATAAACACTATTTTTACATATGTAGCATTATAGTGCAAAATGGAAATAAAGGAAAATGTCACTTATTCTTTTCAGTAGAATAGTTCCTGAGATTTGTGATTACAAACTGTAAATAATTGATTTTTGCAGTGTTAGTACATGTCAGTGAAAATGCAGTTTCATGTCTAATATCTAAGAAATTTGACTACCCATTCTATCAAATGACCAACACTGAAAAGCATTTGATAAATTTTTATAGTAATGTGGTTTAGTAATATGTTACAACTATTGAACACATAGCTGATCTATCACTTATTTTTTATAATAAAACTATACTGTAAAATACCAGTGTGTTTATTGTACAGTAGTCAAATTAGGTTGGTAAATAATACTCATCAGTTGTTTTTTGACTATGGCGATGCCCCATCCTCAATATTACTAAAGCCCAATCCCTTCTTTCAACTAGCATCTTATGTTTGTAATAAAAGGATAAGATCTGGTGTATTTTTTTTTTAAGATTTATTTTATTTATACATACAAGCTGGGGTACAGGCCAGAGGTGTGGGGCGGCAAGAGGGTTCACCAGAGACAGAGCGGGTAGCAGAACAGGCAGATCAGAACTACACTGCTGAGGGGAGCAGGGGTGAGGCAGGAGAGGTCTGCCGCACCATGTGGGAATCTCCCTGGCCGGGCGTCGAACTCGCGTCGCCGCTGCCGACAGCTCCACAGCGAAGCGCTTAACCGCTGCACCACCGGGGAGGCCAAGATCTGGTGTATTTACCTTGATTTTATTCCCATACACATATATTAGCCCCCACCACATATTACATGGTTTGTCAAGCATTTGAAACACCAAGAAAAAAAATTGTGTTTTGTCTCACAAATGGAACTTGTGAGTTTTCATTGCTTAAATACTGACTGATCTAACATTATTAAAGTATCTTCTCTCTTATGTTATCAGAAACCTGACCTATCAAAAATTTCTAATCATTAATAGGATTTTGAAATATCACTGACAATTAAGCTTCCATATTTTTTCCGTATGTTTTTCCAAAATGATCCCTTGACTCAAATAAGTATGTTATTTGAAGCATATATCATAATGTAATTATCCCCTACAAAATCAACACTGATAATTCATGGTTTTTATTTTTTAATCCTGTTTTTCTGGGACTCACAATTAGAGCACCAACAGCGGCAGCAAGTTCACAGTATGAAATAACAAATACTTCTGCTTGAACATGTGTTTTTCAGGGTTTGTTCTAGCCAGCATCAATGATGTATTGTGAGAGTAAGAAATTCTTGAAAGAAATTGTGTTATCTGGACATCATAGGGGAGCTAGGTTGAGCATATATTGATTTTTTTAAATATTTATTTATTATGCATACAATACTGGGGTACAGGCCAGAGGCGTGGGGCGGCGAGAGGGTTCACCAGAGACAGAGTGGAGAGCAGAACAGGCAGATCTACTGAAATACACTGCTGAGGGGAGCAGCGGGCGAGGCAGGAGAGGTCTGCTGCGCCATGTGGGAATCTCCACAGCTGGGCGTGGAACTCACGTCGCTGCTTCCAACAGCTCCACAGCGCAGCGCTTAACTGCTGCACCACCAGGGAGGCCCAATTTTGTCATTTATTTTTCTTTAAGAGATTCAAGAGAGGCAGCTGTCCTTCTGCCCTCCTGTGCCCTTTTCAAAAACTCTCTGTGCAAGCCAGCGGCCTTCCTGCCTGGCCATGACCTGCACCATACCGGGTCTTCTCTTCACTGACCTCCCTCAGCAGAGGCATCTCTCCTCAGGGCTGCCCACTGCCTGCAGCCACACAGGCCTCTCTCTTAGCAAACCTGTCCCTTTTGGGGCAGCTCTTCCTGCCCGCTTGTGTCTGTGCAAGCGTCCTTTATTCCTCTGTTCCTTCCCCTAATAAACCTGTTCTTTTAAATATATTAAGACAAAATAAGAAATTAGAGTCAATGATACCAGTTAATCATGACCACAGATATTATCACCAAAATGACAAACACAGAGGTACCTGAAATTCAAAGGGAACCAATTCTCTGGGTGAGTAAGAGGATTCTAGAGGATCACATCCACTCTAAGTGGAAACAAACTCAAATCTAGTTTCAGTAACAACAGAGTCTATCTTCCCCACGATGAATTACAAAGTACTTGTACCCGATAGCACTTAGTTGAAATTTAGAGCAAATCCAGGCAGTTACTAAAACCCAGGACTCTAGGTGGCTCTCTGTCATAATGATTGATCATAGAGTCAAGCTGAGAAAGCTCACATTCAGGAATCTACTTCCAAGCCTAAGTTCAGGTGCATTGGTCCTCTGTTGGACCTGTTAACATCCAGTGTACCAAAAATACAATGGTATATGTATTAGGTTAAAACCATGCCAAAGGTGTAAAATTCTAAATATATATTCATATGATCTTTAAGTTTTGGAAAATTATATCTCTGAACTTGACACCAAATTTTATTCTACTATTAACTAATTATATAGCTGTATAAATTTCTAATGTTCAAGGACTTAGTTGCTAATTTTCTAACCGAAAGGTAAGAGCAGATAACTTTTAAGACACCTCGTGAGGTACAGAAAATATAAATATTTAATGTGAAAATGAAATTATTGGTTGTAATTAAATATATAAGGAATGTTGCTTGAAGAAACATATTTGATAAATGCTAAAAAATAAAAAAAAAGTCATGGGCTAGGTTAGAGAAATTTGACAAATGAAATAATTATAATTTGGAGAACTACAGATATAAAAAGATGATCACCTACATTTTAGACTGAGAGAAAGAAACTAAGTGAGATATGATATACTTTAAGTAGAAAGAGTAAAGTATAGTAGACAGAAAAAATAAATGAATGAAAAGAAAGATTGCTAACTTAAATAAGGGAAAGAAGAACACTGCCCAATGAGCAGTTGGCTTGCTCAACATTTCTTTCCACAGTCCATGGCACACAGATGAATACATCACTGCATTTTCCAATTTAACCTCAAAATTCATTTCAGCAAAGTCTTTCGGATCATTACCAGTAAGTCAGCATTTGCACATTGAAAACAATTTCTGTCCTTTGTCTAGTGTAATCTAGTGGAAAATGCCCAGCAAATTTGTCAAGTTGATAAAGGTATTTTTGATATTCTTCTACCTCCTTCTCTGTGTCATGTCTCATTGCCCATTAGTCTTCCTTTGACATTCTAGAATAATATCTATTCCAGGACATGTCCAATATGCCAGGTTTGATATGCAAACAATATGCTTATTCCAAAATTGTTCTTCTATTTTCAAAATAATTTATCAAATTTCTAATATGAACTTTTGGTGACTTAGCTAAGCATTACAAGAAAAGGAAACATATCCTATTCTAAGAGATAGGTCAGTTTAAATACACTGTAATTCTTCTGTTTACAGCCTGTCTTTACAAAACCATTTTAATGAATTTACATAAAAAAATGACAAAATAATAATAAATATCAAAAAAAGTTTGAAGAAATATTTGTGTAGAAAATGTATTTCAGCCTTTCATGTGCCAAGCCTTTCATGTGCCAAGTGGATAATTACTTCTGCTGATGTCTAATACCATCCCTGTTTAATTTCAATTATAAATATATGCAATCTTAAGACTGAAAATGAATGTCCTAATCTTATCAATATTGTAATGAAGAAAAGCTATCTAAGGCCTTAGGAGAAGCTCATGCATCTGTCATGAAAAATCACATTTGGTATTCTTAAATGTGTATTTTACTTCCTAAAGCTCTTCAGAAAGCACAACTTTTGTCTGTTTTTTCTCTTTCAAAAACTCAAGATCACCTTGACAATGACTGCTCCATTTGATCCATTTGAGAAAGAACAGCAGAGCAATTTTACCAAGGACTAAACAGTTTCAAATGGGCTGAGATACTGATTCTAGACAGCCAAATGACCATTAAAACCGAGATGGGCGGTTGTGGAATATGAAACTAATTTGAGAAATGTGTATTTTGACATGTTTTATTACACAAGCAGTCATATAAACTCTAACATTTCCTTCTAGATGTGGGGAAAAGTTATTCTTGCCATAGAAATGAAAGGACAGTTAAAGAGGACAGCTCATTTATATAGATTTTCTAGTGACTAAGATAAAAACCAACAATACCGAAATTATATCAGTGGGGGAAATGATAAGTGCAGGAAACCACTTAGCATTAGACCCTTGCCACTCTGATCCTCTCGGAGACACCAGGAGTTGACATAAAACCAAGTAAACATATAACGGAAGGAAGGATAAGAAAATGTTTAAAACCTACATTGTACCTGAAAACAAAGAATGTTATAGTCTTATAGTAATATCTTGGTATCTAAATTTTTTCTCTTAAAAGTATTTAAAATGATTTCATGTCATTTGAACTTGTAATAAAGACATGATTGTAGCTATATAGATATTTATATGGAGCACTTTCTCAATATAATTCATAGAAACAAAATAATCCACATATTTCCATAATTAATAATAATATATATTTAACTTCATTTGACATAGCAGTATGAGAAATGAAAATATCATTAACCTATATTATAGCTAAATATTGCACTGAAGGGAATAAATTATCAACCTTAGTTCAATTTTTTATCATTGACAAATCATTATTAGAAGGGAATCTTACGGAATCTTTAGCAAGCTAATATCCAATGTTGCTTTTATGTTCAGCCACATATCAATGATTAATTATTATTATTTAGCCTTACACTTTAAAAACACTATATTGCAATTAAAAAGTGGGGCCATACACACAAAACAAAACAAATAAAATTGGACATCTTCCTGCACTTACATATTTATGTTACTTGATTAAATATTTCATTTCAGTATTTAAATTGTAGTAGCCGATAGATTCTATGCATGGATGGGAAAATCAATTGTAAAATAAGCTTTGTATATAAAATTGGCTCTTCATCCTATTTATTACTATCTCCCCCATTTTATAACAAAAAATGAAATTGTATCTGAAATTATACTGTAAGATTCTTGCCAATGAGACTACTGTCCGCTTGCAGTTTTAAAGAAAGTCACCTTATTATTTTCTGATTATCATTTGCAAAGTCTGCAATGACTTTGCCTTAGAGGCTATGCAAATTTTTTTGTTAGATATAAACCTTCTCATTTCTGATTTCAGGAAGTCAACATAACCCATCTGCTGCTTTCACTTCCCAGCTGTATGCGGCTATGCCAAATTGCTCTAAGTTGAGCTTTATACTATCTTTGTAGGCTATCTTTTACCCTCCATGCTTACATTTTCCTTGCGTAATTCACCATAGACACAGGTGCAGATGGTGTGTAAGAAGAGTAATGCATATGGGAACATGTAATGTTAGGCTTGCAAGGCTTTTGACAGAACTTTGAATTACAGTTCTAAAAAGTGAATTAATTTAGTCTAAGGATGGGCACTAGTGCATCAAAATGGATACAGCCCTCAAGTGATGCCTGAATTTAGATCCAAAATCCCTACATCCATGTAATCTTGAGGAATCATTTACTTCCACTGCATGCTTTACAACATTCCCTAATAAAGCTCTTGTAGTTTTTCACTAACTATCCAAGGATTCTGCTTGAAAATATCTAGAGATAGATGATAAACATACATGACATTTATATTGATCTGCATTTATTGCTAGTGTGCTTTATAATTGTAAAATAGTCTTCAAAATAAAATTTAGGACACTAATTAAACTTAAATTCTAATTCTTGACATTTAAAGTAACAATGGAATAACAAGATAAATCTTGATCAACAAGACCATTATCGTGTTCTCTAAGTTCCTCTGAAATGATCAAATTTAGGATGTGACGTTATAACCTAATAAATGACTGACCAGTGATAAGCTCTATCTGACCACTGTCCATCTATTCATATTTCTATATAGATGTCATTAAATCTGGTTTGATCACTAAATACATTTTTATACCTACACATATTTGATATTTGGAACTGCCAGGTTGAAAATTTGTCTTCTTTCAATATTAAACTAGTTTGCTCTTTCTACCTATAAAAGAAGCCTAGGGCTACTGAGCGATCCTTTAATGGGTGGCGGTAGAAGAAAGGGTGACCCTTCAACTTTTGAACTAATATCCATTCTAATAGTGCTAATGTCTACAGAGATTACTGATAATCAAACATTTGGAATAAATATATCAATGGATTTTTAGGAATTCTCTACTTTAGTTGATGTCAAAACTGTAGAACTTAGGTATTCATTATAGAATCAAAGTCTACACAACAAATGTGCTACTAGAAATGTTGGTGTAGTTTATAGTTTAATTGAACATTTGGATGTATGTTGAGAAGACTCTGTTTATTAAGTTGTAACATTTAAGCTTGCATTGACATGATATACTCATCACAATTTAATGTCAGGAGGGGTATCATTTTATCTGTTTTTTTTGTGTGTGTTAGTCTTTAAGATTAAAGAAAAAAAAACGTGTTTATACGGATTTTCAAAGGCTCTTAGGATTTTGCTTTCACTTTACAGCAACTTTTTTCAAATATCCTAGATATGCATTAAAAAAATGTTAAGGGAAAAGGACAGCTCATAAATGTACAAGTTTGAGATGAAAACCCTTCTCCTTTCTAATCCCTCACTACCCAAACCAGGACACAGTGGAATCATCAAAGGTATTGGTTCAATATTGCTGCCACAATAAAATAATTACAAAGAGGCTGTTCATTTTATCTGTATACTTTGGGTCAATTTGGTCAATGATGGTGGATATAAACTGACATAGAAAAATGAAAGCCTGACATTCAAGATTGATTTTTTATTTTACTTTTTCTCGTATTAAAAAGGCAAATTTGTATTTAAGTGTATTTTTATTAAGAGATTGGTTTAAAAGAGTGTATATCATTTAGAAATATAGGATCACATTTTTTTCAGATATATGCTACCACACCACTCCCAATACCAAAGAACCCATCATACCCCACTGTAGACCATTAAGTAAATCTCACATTTTTTGAAGATCCATAATTTTAAAATAATAGTCAGTATAATTTCAATTAATCAGAAATTTGTCTTTTGATTTATGTATTTTAATTTTAAATTGTTGTACTGTCTTAAGTATAGATGCATGAATATGTGGAGCTCTGTATTAAGGCATGTATTCTATAAACATACTTTAAATGTGCAAAAAGATCTCTCATTGAAGCCAAACATACAACATATAACAATTTCTTATTTCTATAAATATTAGCAGAAGTTATACCATACTTATTGCAAAGAACATTTGAGGTGATGTATATCACACCATTGAAGGGGAATATTGTTAATAGAATAATGTTGTTGCATAATATCTCAATATATTCTCAGATATTTTCACTAATTTCATTTGGTCTGAACATTTCTATCATTATTTACTCTTATAAAATCTACTAAAAATATAATATGGTTAATAATTTCTGAGGAAGGAGAAATAGATAACCATTCTCTAATGCCTTTATGTAGTTTAAAGTTCTTACTAAACTCAGAATTTACACTGATGTCGTCAACCTGAGGTGTAGATCATAATACACTGCTGAAATATTTTGAGATGTGCCAAAAAGTTTGTGAACCTATAGGCTTTTGTTTTCTGTGAGAAATTGTAGTTGCATATTGTACCCATTCAATAGGTAGCAAATTATTGTCATCATAATTTGGGGGAGTGAATATAAGGGCTATGCATACTTTCAAAGGACTCAAGATTTACTGACACATTGGCCCAAATTTGAGTTAATCTATAGCATAATGTTGACCACTATATTTTTATTCAACATATAGATCCAATTACATACAGATAATTTTGAAATGCAGTTGTCTGCCTCAAATTGACTGACATCAACCTTTCATATCTTTGGACTGGTAAAGGGATACCATATCGAATTGAACAAAACTTAACAGTGGTAAAGAAGCCATTCTCACACTTTTCAGGTGATGGACATTATCTCTATACCTGTGTGGATTAGAATGAGGAAGTATGAAAAAAAAAATACCCCTTCTTTAATATTAGACAGAATTAATGAAACTCAGGTATCATTTAGGGTGATATAATCCTTAACTGGTTCATATGTATACCTCTTCTCCACATCCCTCTCTACTCCCATCTGAAGAGTAATATTTTATTTATTTATTTATTTTTTTTTATAATATATATTTTTATTGTTATTTATGTCTTTTACATTTTGCATTCCCCTTGGGTAGCCCACCACCAATTCACCCGTGATCCATCTCCATGGTCCCTTGTGTTCTTTTCTATTCCATTTTGTGCCCTTTTCCTCCCCCCCCTCCGCCTCCCTCCCCTCCCCCCACTGATTGTCTCTCTCCCACCCGGCCTCCCTATAGTCCTGTTGTAAGTGAAACCATTCGATATTTTTCTCTTTCTTTCTGGCTTATTTCACTGAGTATGATCCCCTCTAATTCCATCCATGTTGCTGCAAATTGCATGTGTTTATCTTCTTTCCATTTTAAAGGAAAAGAAATCTGTATTATTTGCATTCTTTTAAACCATTTATCATCTGTTGTGCTTAAGATAAAGAATATGTGTCTCTACCACCCCAACATCATGTGTGAGAACTTTCTGCCTGCTACTTATCCCCAGTGTGAAGGATACATTCAACCTTAGTCATTGCCAAACACAGTCTAGATAAGGAGCTTTTCTTAGGTGATTTTATACCCACTATATTCACTAATTCACCTCCTACTCCTCCTTAATTCTCACCTCAAATGTTTCCTTTAGGGAAAGGCTTCCCAAGTGTCCATGATCTTATAGCATGGTGTGCTTCTTTTCTTAGATTTTGTGACAATAAGTATTTTAAATGATTTTATCTGTTGTTTTGACTGATGCCTTACTTAGACATTAGAATCTAAGCTACAAAGGGCAAGGTTTCGTCTACTTTCACTCATTCCTACTTGCCCAATATATTTCACATCTGTTAACATTGCATAGCTGAAAGAAGCCTGAATACTATTTGTAATGAAAAGGAGTAGAGGATATTAGATCTTTAGATTAAAGTATTATGCTTTAAAAAATAATAATACTCACATACCATTCTTTTATATCATTTTTTGTTTTTTTCACAACATACTTTTCCATTCCACAGGTGTTTTCCACCACCAAAGCACCCATAATCCTCTACCAAAGTTCTTTGGCTTTTCTATAAATGAAGCCATCCATGAAGTCTTACACTTACACTTTTTTTTTCTTACACTTACACTTTTAAAGCCAGTATATTGTATATAACATAAACTGAAATAGATGTATCATTAATTCTTTCTCATTATTAAATTGAACCTTCTGTTTTTATTCAATTTTTACAAAACCATCAACAGTTCTAACTGTAATCTAACATTTGTCAATTTTCATTCATAAAACTAAAAGATCATTATAATGGCTCTTTTCATAAATTTGAAATGACATGCTTTTCACAAATTGACTGCCACAATATATTTTTTAATAATATTAATGATTGTGAAGTAGACACAAGACAAGGGAAATAGCTCATATTTTTATTTTCTGAAAGTAATTCTTCATTTCTCATTTTTGAATTATTTTTTTATGATTTATTTATTTATTATTTTTATTATTTTTTAATATATATTTTTATTGTTTTTTAAGTCTTTTACATTTTGTATTCCCCTTGGGTAGCCCACCACCAATTCACCTGTGATCCATCTCCATGGTTGGTCCCTTGTGTTCTTTTCTATTCCATTTTGTGCCCTTATCCTCCCCTCCCTCTGCTTCCCTCTTCCCCACCCGCTGAGTGTCTCTCTCCTATTTGGTTTCCCTATAGTCCTGTTATAAGTGAAACCATTCGATATTTTTCTTTTTCTTTCTGGCTTATTTCACTGAGTATGATCCCCTCTAATTCCATCCATGTCGCTGCAAATTGCATGTGTTTATCTTCTTTGAATGCTGAATAGTATTCCATTGTGTATATGTACCATGTCTTCTTGATCCAATCATCTATTTTTGGACATCTGGGTTGCTTCCATACCTTTGCTATTGTGAACAGTGCCACAATGAACATACGTGTGCATGTATCCTTTCAGATTAGTGTTTTTGTGTCCTTTGGGTAAATTCCTTTTGAATTCTTATTAGGTTAGGTAAGACTTCCTGCCTTTAAATTTACCAATTTATAAAATTAGCAATGTTTTGTACTCGACTTTAGGTTTGGAAAGAGATACAAGTACAGTGGATCTTCGGTATAATTTTGAAATTTTAGAATGGCATGTATATATTCTTTTTAATTTCACAGACTTATTCTGTTTTTCAATTAAGATATTTTCATTTGTGACCTCTGATCATCAAATTTGCTCTATCTTAACTCCATTTTTCTATTTCTATTATAATATTTTGAAGTAAATTTTCTCCTTTTTAAAATAAAATATTTATTTATGCATAAAAGAGCTGGGGTATAGGCCAGAGTTGTGGGATGGTGAGCGGTTTTAGCAGAGACAGAGTGGGGAACAGAACAGGTGGATTGACTGAAGTACACTGCTGAGGGGAACAGCAGACGAGATAGGAGAGGTCTGTTGCACCATGTGGGAATATTCCTGGCTGGGGATCAAACTCATGATGCAGTGACTGTGGGTGGCTTCATAGGCTGAGACTTAACCCGTTGTGCTACCATAAACAGTATTTTGTGGCTTTACGACATTTGTGACAATGCCTGGGATGGACATTATCACCATTTGTTTGGTAAATATATGGGAAGTTAAAAAAAAGTTCATTATTTTAATGTAGGAAAAAAGGTCCGGGTGCTTTTGATGAATAATTAAAAAACTTAATTATGAATCAACTATTTGCTTACAGTTCCACCTCTGTAACACCAAAGGGAAGGAAAATAAATAGAAACACCCAGATAATTGAACTACAGGTTCTATATTGAGACCCACAGAAAAAGCTATGAGAAACTTGGGAGTTTTAAGAACTTTTGTTAGGATAGGAGGATTATCAAAATGTCAATCTCCTTCATTAACTAGAATGAAAAAAAAAAAAAAAAGAATAAGAATAACCAGAGAAACTTACTCGAAAAAATAAATGGGATAAGAATATATTAGAGGACATATTTCAGCAGTTTCCAATTTGCAGATTATCAGTTGGCAATCTGAGCGATGTATAGAAATATCGAAGTATAGAAAGCCAAACACTATGGAAAAAAATAATATGAAAACTCTCTTCCAGCACATTTCACAGCCAGCAAGTAGTGAGGGGGGACGTAGGAGTCTAAAATGATGATAATGCAGGAATTCTAAGAAGGGAGTAATCTTTGAAGTTGGTAGCTGCCTGAAGGCATTTGGTAATCACTGGGTGCTATGTCAAGGGTTTTAATTATCTGTGTATATGAGCATACTTTTAAACAGACCCTGGAATCTACACACGGTGAAATGTCAAATTACAGACTCTGAGTAAAGGCTGAATCTTTGAAAGAGGATGCAAACCATAAAAACTGAGCAAATCAAAATCTCTACACAGATGCAGACTGAATGCTCACATATTGAACTTCATTCTCTTTGGAAGGAAAATCCACTATTTTCTTCTGATGCTCACACTGTGATCTAGGAAGGTAGCTTAAACTGAAAGTGAGTTACTGAGAAAATGACAGACACAAATCAGAAGAGAAGTATTTTTAAACTCAGGTCTTCAAAAACTAGTAGATTAAGGATAAACAACTCACAAAGAAAAAGGCAATAAACAGATGAATAAAACAAACCATTCTGGACAGGAATAAGAAACAGCAAAAGATGATGCTATTTCATTGGTCTAGAAAATGGATTTGAAATTATTATGTAGGAATAAGAGAACTTCCAAACTTCCCAACTAGATTTGGCAAACAAAATAAATTGTAGAAAATAAATATATAATATTTAAGATTACAAACTCCCTTGTTTAGAGCAGCACTATTTACAATAGCCAAGATATGGAAACTACCTAAGTGTCCCCCCAAAAGATGAATGGATCAAGAAGATATAGTGTATTTACACAGTGAGGTACTACTCAAGATCAAAAAAGGTAAACTGATGTCATTTCTGGCAAGATGGGTAGAATTGGAAGGAATTTAGTCTAAGTGAAACAAAAAGAGAAAGATAAATACCAGGTGGTTTTACTTATATCTATGATATGGAGAGACCAAACAAAGGCTCAGCAAACCAATCCTTGAAAGCTGGACTAAAACCAACCCTTGAAAGCTGACCATACATTGCTGCATCCATGAGGGATGGGAAAGCAAGAAAAAAGGGGGGTGAGAGCACAGTGGGCGACGTTAAAGGAATATCGGTGACTTGGTGGTGGGATAACTATGGTGACCACACCTGAGGGGGGGTATGCTTTATTGTGAAGAGGATGAACAAATATATAAAATAACAGTAGTTTAAAAAAAAGTATTAGAAAAATATCACACACTTAGTGTATGGATTAAATCATGCATTTGAAATATCTGAGAAGAGATTGAACATTCTAAAAATAAATCTGAAAAAAGAACATCAATAGCTTGCAGCAAAAGAGAATAAAAACAAATTGAAAGCATGCCAGTGATTGTAAGAGATGTGAAAGATAAAATGAGACAGTCCAACATACGTTTATTTAGAATTCCAGTGGTGGTTAATAGAGAAAATGTGAGAGAGGCAGAATATAAAGGGGTATTGATAATTTTCCAGAAATGTATGAAGTCACAAATCCTTAAATAAAGATTAATGAATTCCACATCATGATGAAACTGTAAAGCAACAAAGGACAAGGAGATTAGTAGGACAGAAAGACAGTTCTGTGGTCAGCTGACTTCTAATAATAGTAATGGACGCAAAGCACAAACAAAACAGGTTTAATGCAAACCAGTAATGTGAAATTCTGCAAGGAACTGCTAAGAAATTCTGAGATGTAAATAAGAACATCTAACAAACGAAATGCTAACTATGCAAGTGAACTTGAACATAATCCAATGCTATACTAAAATAGAAATAATTTTTTGCAAGTGGCATAAAAAGAAAAGCTAAATTACTTCACAATATTGATATATAATTCAAAAAGACTATCATCACTTACACCTTTAAAGCAGTATCATATTCAAATACTTATTAACTTAATAGTTCATTAAAATTATAAATCTAGGGAAATAACTAGGGAAATAGGAAAGGGAACCTAACAGCTTTGAAAGTAGTAGAGAGAAAAATTAATGGGATTAAAAAGTGAAGTAAATTAGAACCAAAGACAAAGAAACACGCGGCTGTACACACTCATGCACTGACTGTCAGATAAATAGAATAAAAAAAGTAATTTAAAGATAGATATAAATAAAATGGTAATCAAATGAGAAACAAATCAAATAAATTGTTCATCTAAAAAAGACAGTTGTATATACAACTTCCTCTTCGCCATCACCCACACTTGAGTAGCTTCCTCCCCAATTTACCATTGCTTTTCCTAGAGCATTTATTGCCTAATATTCTATGTAATTTACCTAGTTTATTTCTTTCGATAAGGTGGTCTGCTAAATCAGAACTGCACAGTTTCAAGGCTTGAAAAGTTTGTTATAAACATATGGCCACGCCAATGTGCATGGATTGGAACCATCACAAGCAAATGGGACATTTGGTTTCTCATCCTGTAGCTTATGATCTATTCTTTCCTCAATCATTTGTGTTCTGTGGCAGCATGTCTACTTTATTTATAGATGTAAATCACATGACTAGAAGAGTGTCTGCCAATATTTATTCAGTGAAGAAATAGCTGAAAACGTATCCTGAACCATAAAAAAAATCCTGTCTCCACACATCCTATAGGTGATCAAATATTCTTGATGAGGGCCTCCCTGGTGGCGCAGCGGTTAAGCTGCGCTGTGGAGCTGTGGGCAGCAGCGACGCGAGTTCGACGCCCAGCCAGGGAGGATCCCACATGGCGTGACAGACCTCTCCTGCCTCACCCATTGCTCCCCTCAGCAGTATTTCTGATCTGCCTGTTCTGCTACCCGCTCTGTCTCTGGTGAACCCTCTCGCCGCCCCATGCCTCTGGCCTGTACCCCAGCTTGTATGTATAGATAAAAAATAAATCTTAAAAAAAATATTCTTGATCAGCTGTCTAGGTAGGAAATGGCAATCCTGACAATCCATACACTATAAATTCTCAATATTTTAGTAGGCAGGAATTATTCCCGAAATGTAGACTTAGGTTAATAGGCTTTTTATAAAATTCTCTCGAATGAAAAGTTTTGATTTTTGACACTATGCCAGAGGCTTTTATCCCTTGTGAAATATTTTCTTCAAATATTAAAGTTTGCTTTTCTCTCATTTAAGAAATAGGTAGATTTTTGCAAATGAAATGGAGACGCAGGTGTCCGCAACTAGAACACACACAGACTGGCAGATGCAAAACAAATAGACCAACAAAAGCATTTGGAGCCTTTACATTCTTGCCAGTCTGATGCCTTAGCACAAGCTGCAAAGTGCTGTGAGGATTGTCCTTATGTTTATTCATTGAATGAGAAATATTTGCAAATTTCTCTTTCCCCTTTGGATATAAAGTTCTGTGAAATATGATAAAGTAAAAAGAATATTTGAATGACAGAATCTGCATGCATATTTCCATTACAGGCAATAGCAATACTTGTGACGTTCCATCATTCAAGTACTGCATGAATATATATTTTAAAATCTACAAACAGCTATCCCTTTATAGGAAAGAAATCAATGGAAACTTTTGGGAAATTAGCATTTTTTTTAAATGGGGGCTTTTACAAAACTAATAGTCTAATGATTTAATCCTAACTCCAGATGCATGATAGAAAAATAAAATGCAGCAAAAATATATCAGGTTTACACAGTTGGACGGAATCCCCACTAGATATTGACATTTTTAAAACATTAACATTAGACATTGAATTTTTATTTTTTTTTAAAGATTTATTTTTTATTTATACATACAAGCTGGGGTACAGGCCAGAGGCGTGGGGCTGCGAGAGGGTTCACCAGAGACAGAACGGGGAGCAGAACAGGCAGATCAGAAATGCACTGCTGAGGAGAGCAGCGGGCGAGGCAGGAGAGGTCTGCCGCGCCATGTGGGATTCTCCCTGGACGGGCGTCGAACTCGTGTCGCCACTGCTGACAGCTCCACAGCGCAGCGCTTAACCGCTGCGCCACCGGGGAGGCCAAGGACATTGAATTTTTAAATGGAAAAGTCTTTATAATTAACTTATATTTGAAGAAACCAGGTGATTAACTATTTGAATTCATAGCTGTTGCTTTTTGAATGCAAACTGTTGAGAACAAATGAAGCAATTTTAAATACTCCTGAGAGTACTTGTGTTTTCTGTCTCCCAAACTCATTTGGTTTGCATAACTTGAAAAACCACTAGATAATGCTTTTTGAAGCTTTCATTTTAGAGTAGATAATGAAAACACACACACGCATTTTGGTATATATGTTACATTTTGTCTATATATGTATAGCATTTTTTTAATATTTATTTTTCTTTATGCATACAAGAACTGGGGTGTAGGCCAGAGGTGCAGGAGTGGGGATTAGGTGGTGAGAGGAATCACCAGACAGAGTGGGGAGCAGAAGGCAGATCTACTGAAATACACTGCTGAGGGGAGCAGTCTGTGAGACAGGAGAGGTCTGCTGCGCCATGTGGGTCAGCTCCCTGGTAGGGGATCAACTCATGTTGCAGTGGCTGGTGATTGCTTGATAATGCTGAGACTTAACCCCTTGCTCCACCAGGGTGGCCCCATATGTATATCATATATACACACATCAAAAACAGATGTTTATATGTGTATCTATGTATGTATGTATGTATATACACATTCACACACAAAAAATAGCACATACTAGAATTTATTGATTCATATTTCCAATATTACATCAGATGGGAAATTGACTGAGAAATGCCTTTAGAAATAAACCCTCAAATACAGTGTCTTTTTCATGTCTTTCAAAATAAGTGTAGGGCACCCCTGGTGGCGCAGCGGTTAAGTGCTGCGCTGTGGAGCTGTCTGCAGCAGAGATGAGAGTTCGACACCCAGCCGGGGAGAATCCCACATGGTGCAGCAGACCTCTCCTGCCTCGCCCTCTACTCCCCTCAGCAGTGTATTTCTGATCTGCCTGTTCTGCTCCCCACTCTGTCTCTGGTGAACCCTCTCGCCGCCCCACACCTCTGGCCTGTGCCCCAGCTTGTATGTATAAATAAATAAATCTTAAAAAAAAAATAAGTGTCACAAGATACTGTCTCTTGAAGTGTAGAAGATGGTAGTGCAATCTTGAGTATCTTGTTCTTCAGCTCCTAGCCTGAGTTACAGAATCTACCCTCAGGAGGATCTTTCTAAATTAATTTGCTAGTTGACAGCTTGAGCTAAAATAGTTGCTAACATAGTTACCAGAAAGTACCTGAAGACACTCAGGACTCACATGTTCAGGTACTGAAGATATTTTCTTTCTCTATATAGATAATACAAACATTCCTGGACATACTATCCTCGGATTACCCTCAAATTTTAATGAGAATATTGCACACTTGTCTAGTGCTATCTGGGTCTCTGTAAACTCATACTGCACACGTTTATAACCATCGCAACTCTGCCCCATATAATAAAAAGAGCGGTCAGAAACAACAAAAAAATTCTTGGTAAGTCTGGAATTGGAACATCCACCCCTTCACAGAAGTCAGCCTGCTGAAATAGACTAGAGAAAGGATTTGTTTTATTGCCAGACAGAGGAGATTAAATCTTGATATTATTAAGGGATAGCTGGGTCTTTGCATGTATGTGCTGGATATTAAAGGAAATAAAGTATTTAAAGTTGTTCTCATATGATTCCACATAAGCATGCAGCATATGTTGCTACTTTGCAAAAGGTTAAATGTTATAGTTTTTATCTTCGTTATTTTAATGATTTGAATTTTAATTTATTTGAAGTATCCTAGAAGCATTATACTATTTTAAAAAATGCTAGAAAATCAAATATGTAAGACATGTATCTTAAACTTTC
>PVIJ01021296.1:0-18829 GCA_004024925.1 Scalopus aquaticus | reverse complement strand
ATATTTTTCTTTTTCTTTCTGGCTTACTTCACTGAGTATGATTCCCTCTAATTCCATCCATGTCGCTGCAAATTGCATGTGTTTATCTTCTTTCCATGATGAATACTATTCCATTGTGTATATGTACCACATCTTCTTGATCCAGTCATCTATTTTTGGACATCTGGGTTGCTTCCATACCTTTGCTATTGTGAATAGTGTCGCAATGAACATATGGGTGCATGTATCCTTTCGGATTAGTGTTTTTGTGTCCTTTGGGTAAATTCCCAAAAGTGGTATTGCTGGGTCGTATGGGAGCTCCATGTTTAGCACTTTGAGGAATCGCCATACAGCTTTCCATAGTGGTTGGACCAGTTCGCATTCCCACCAGCAGTGTAGAAGAGTTCCTTTTTCTCCACATCCTTTCCAGCATTTGTTGTTGCCTGTATTTTTAATGTGTGCCATCCTCTCAGGTGTGAGGTGGTATCTCATAGTGGTTTTGATTTGCAAGTAAAATAAAATTCTTTATTTAAAAATTGAAATTATTCATTAACTCAATTCCCAATTACATAATTAAAATATCTTCTAGGCTGTCTCTCTACTCCCAGTAGACACCAAGAAAACAGAAATTCGGCCTCCCCGGTGGTGCAGCGGTTAAGCGCTGCGCTGTGGAGCTGTCGGCAGCGGTGACGCGAGTTCGACGCCCAGCCAGGGAGAGTCCCACATGGCACGGCAGATCTCTCCTGCCTCGCCCGCTGCTCCCCTCAGCAGTGTATTTCTGATCTGCCTGTTCTGCTACCCGCTCTGTCTCTGGTGAACCCTCTCGCCGCCCCACGCCTCTGGCCTGTACCCCAGCTTGTATGTATAAATAAAAATAAATAAATAAAAAAATAAATAAAAAAAGAAAACAGAAATTCATGTTATTCTCTAACCTAAACTATACATAATTATAAAGGTAAAAAATCCTTTAGGTTAAACAATGACTTTCCAATGGTAAGCATTCATGACTGATACAGCTAGAAGTTCT
The DNA here is from genome assembly GCA_004024925.1 of Scalopus aquaticus. Taxonomy (NCBI): domain Eukaryota; kingdom Metazoa; phylum Chordata; class Mammalia; order Eulipotyphla; family Talpidae; genus Scalopus; species Scalopus aquaticus. The sequence continues at coordinate 17,823 of PVIJ01021296.1, read as the reverse complement.
AAGCAAAAAATGGACAGGGAAGCAGTCTTTTGTGTAGTCCCCAGTTAAGCGTATTTACTTGCTTGTTGATATAGGACATATCCTAATGACAAGGAACCCACCATCGATCTTCTAGAGACTGATGGAAACTAGGCATGGAACATGCTTCACAAGACCAAGTCCCTCAAAGTTTCTGGTGCTTTTCCCTTTACCAATGTGATGTCTTTGTTAGTTTTGTTCACCAGGGAACATAAAACTGTCAGCAAACAATGTTTGGTTACACCTGTTCTCTATAAAGTTCTAAATGCTCTGGTTACATGTTTAGTCTATAAAAACATGCTTGTCATGTAAAAGCAACTGAAGTGTTAGAGCAAATACATTTTCATATGGTAACTGGGTTAAAAGTACTGGCTTTAGGGCTTCCCTGGTGGCGCAAGGAGTTAAGTCTCAGCACTATGAAGCTATCACAGCCACTGCAGCACAAGTTCGATCCCCCACCAGGGAGCTGACCCACATGGTGCAGCAGACCTTTCCAACCCCCCCTACTCCCGCCCAGCTGCTCCCCTCAGCAGTGTATTTCAGTCAGTATGCCTGTTCTGCTCCCCACTCTGCCCCTGGTGAATCTTCTCACCACCCCTCAACACCTCTGGCCTACACCCCAGCTCTTGTATGCATAAGTAAATATTTTTTTTTAAAGTATTCGCTTTAAGGCAACGGGAGACGGGAGTCAGGTCAACATGATGGTCAGGTCAACATGATGCAAAGAATAAGAGAGTTATGCCCTGTCTCCACCCTTTCTCTCTTACTCCGGTCCAAAAGTCCCACTACTAGAATGACTTCAATTCAGAAGGACAAATGCTGAAAATACTATCTACTGTGTGACTCTGGGAGGTCTTCAGTGACTACAGTCCTCGCTGTAGTCACTGGTGTTTAGATTAACCAATTACTGTACCTGAACCATTAACCCAAGGATATAAATCAAGCAGATTTCAAAGGAAGTATGTTTAAGAGGAAGAACTGATATTGAAGACACTGAAGAGTGGCTAAGGCAGATGTAGGTAGATTCAGTAAAAAATAGGATAATCCAATTTAGAGATTTAAAAAGGGCAAATATTTGCATTTTCACTTGTAAGAACATTGAGAAAGAGAGGCAGAAACAGTTAATACCGGACAGTTAATACTGGCGACCTCTGTATTAAAGATTTAATTTAACAAACATGTATTAGTTTTTTTATCTTGCAGTGGAAAGGCAAAAACATGATGTTTTCACTAGTAAGTAATCTGAACATACGCTCCCCTATTCTGGGTTCTCAACCAAAAAAATATCATGATACAAATAGTAATGAAAGTGTAACGCTTTAGAAGAGTCAGGGATTTTGTTGGCTACCCTTTGCATAGGTAATTTAAACTTTCTATTAAATAAACAAACACCTATCTCTTACCCCATCCTATCCCACCAAAAGGAGATTTTTCTATCTCGTTTCTTCTATGAGTGGTAATCTGATCTGGGGAATGTAATCACAAAGCTTGGAAATTTTAGAATGTTCAGTAGCTTTCACAAACATTTCAATTATTTAATTATTCACTGAGAGTAAACTGAAGTGTTAAAGGAGAAATTCAGCAAGGGAGCTAGTAGGTCCTGAAATAGGGAGCGTAAAGTGCTACTTGGGCGCCCCCTGGGGACCAAAGTAAAAACTGTTTTACATCTTCAGGACAAGCCAGTGTCTTCTACAAATACTCAAATACTTATTAAGCCACCTACTATGTGCATGGAACACTGGAAACAGGGGCTCCCTGGTGGCCTAGAGGTTAAGTCACAGCACTATCACCGCTACGACCTGAGTTCGATTCCATGCCAGAGAGCTAATCCATATATGGCGCAGCAAATCTCTCCTGTCCCGCCCAATGCTCCCTTTAAACAGTATATTTCAGTAAATCTGCTTGTTCTGCTCCCCACTCTGTTTCTGGTGAGTCTTCTCACCCCCCACATCTCTGACCTACACCCCAGTTCTTCTATGCCCCAGAAAAAAAATACTAGAAACACAAAGATAAATTAAGTCAAGTTTTTAGCACTGTTTCTACATGCTTAAAATAGTATTTCCCCACACTAAGCCTACAAAGCATAAGTTACTCATATAGGCCCTGGAGGAAGTTATGACACAGAAAATGATAAGAGTCCTTTTTGCATTTTGACTCATCAGGGTGCTACAGAAAAGAATCTGGCATAAATATAAGCTTAGCATAATTTGTTTAAGTAAACAAAATGTCCACCACCTTTAAAAGACTAGAAGTTGAAATATCCCTTCCAGGTAACAAATGCAAAAAGACAAGTTTAGGTTGTAGCACCATAATTTTTTTTTGGCTAGAACAATATAAACTTTAATTTTAAAAGCTCAAAATGACACAGTACACATATAATTTTTTAGTAACGAGTAACTCCACAACTCCACTCTGGGCACGCAGCTCTAGTAAAGTATTATTGCGCTGATTTAGAAGATAGCTAATTTTCAAAACCAAACTGTGTATGAAAGGACACAGGTTTAGCAACAGTTAGAAAATAAAACCGAAAAAGATCAGTACAAATAAACAGGCAAAGTCAACCTAAATCCTCCTCAAACCTAAGCTTTCCAGTTTAGAACACTTCCAGAAGATATTGTATATCAGAATAGACTTTTCTTCCTCAAAGGTGTGGGATAGCAAGTAGCAGCAGTAGAATAGTCTCTAGAAGATAAAAGTGTAAGTCAACTTCCCTCTGGTCACACCCTTATCGCTAACATTAATGTCCCTGGACAACTGACATGAGAGCATCAAATCATGCTCTGTAGCCAGGGCCCAAAGATGTATTTCTGGAAGCTTAAGCTGGAAATCAAGGCAATTTTTCCAAAGAAATAATTCTATTTCAGAAACATTTCAGGCAACCTGCAAATTAAATTAGCACTGGAGTAACAGCTGGGGAAGTAATCTTGAGTTATAAAAATTTTCCCTACACAATTACAATATTTCCAGATTCAGCTTATGTGAATAATAAAAAATGAATCAAAATGCAAGATACTAAGCAAGGGAAAAACACCTCTGACTTAACGGACTGTAGACAATTTATTGTCTGATTTATTTAGTCAGCTAAGGGATAGCACTTGTGAAATTATACATTTTTTGTAATTTGTAGATAACAATTTAATGTTTATGACAACCAGATTCAAGAGTAAATATTTTCATGAAAAAAGATGATTGTTTAAAACAGTTTAAGTTCATATAATTTCTGAAATGCTCAAGAATAAGATACATATCTCATCTAGAAATCTTGTAATTGATCATTAGGTTTAAAAAATCACTACTGAACAGAGTAAATACTAGTCACAGAAGGTAAATTATTTTTAATCCAATGGAGTAATACAGTATTATTAGTTTGGGTGTGGACATTTAATCACATTATGATTTAGGAAAAAATATTTAAACGTTTTCAAATGTAATGGTCATAAAACAATTTATAAAAAGTAATACTATTTCAAAGTAAAAATAACCAATCTCATAGATTAAGAACAGGAAGTCTAAAATAGAAAAAAGTATTTGCAGCTATGTATACCACATATTTTACCTCATTTAAAATTCACAAATACCACACTGGATAGGTATTATCACCCTTTTACACAGGAACTCAAGCTTAAAGTCATTTCTCTGAGCCTAAAAAACCAAAAGTGATACTTTGAGTTTGAACCTTTATCTGTGTATATACACATAAATGTATTTTTTAGTTGAATTAGTCCCACTTTTATACCTAAAAATGATCAATATTATAAAAATAGCTGCAGGACAGATAATGAAGTAGTGTTATCACCCAACTTTTTCTGAACGCTCTTTAGAGTATAAAATATAGGACAGTATATTTGGATTGTGTGAATATAGGAGACAAGTAGAAGTCTAAAGCGAACCTAATCATATTCTGGAAGAGGCTGGAATTACTTCAGAAGTTCTGGGTCAAAACTTTTTTTGGTCACCGAGATTCTTTGGGTGTTTCACAGCACCAGCACTACTGACAATCTCTTCTATTTCTACATAGCTTTTCTCCCAAACATTCCTCATACTCTCCACTAAGTCTTCCCCCTCACAGTGTCGCTGCAACTAACCACGTCATCTGCTCGAGAATTATCAGAATTGAACCGATAACCTTCCATGCCTTGAAGGCAAAGGGAAAAAAAAATCTTAAGAGTTGGGAGGGATTTTATATTGAGTTTAAATCTGGCTGCACAGCCTCTTATAACATTCTAGAGGGGGTAGCTGAGACTTGGAGAGAGGAAGTGACTTAGCGATGGACAGAGCGATGGAACAGAGTTGGCAGCACGGCCAGAGGCAGAAGCTCCATCTCAGCACCGGCTCCAGGGCTATTTCAATCCGACCAGCCCAGGCTGAGCCTCTAGGCTGGTATTGCCGGAGACGGGGTCAGGAAGAGCTAAGGGCATTTCATGGCACACCAAAAGAAACACCCCGCCTACGAGGCTTCTTTCTAAACACTGGTTAAGTAGAGGGGTTCGCAGTTTGGAGTTTCCTCTTCAGGCAGCTGTGGGAGCACCCGGCCTCTAACCCAAATCTGCGCTCCTGCTGCCCTCACCACAACCAGTCAACACGCTGACTCTGCGCGCTCAGGGTCCCCGGAGGCCGGCCATCCCGGGAACCCTCTCTCAGCTCACTCTCGAGACCAACTTGGTCGCCAGAATAAACAGAAAGAGGGGCGCAGGAACAAAGCGACCCCAAGCGGTCCCGCTCCATTCACGGCGCCCTGGAGGCCAGCGGACGCGAACTACCAGTCCCGATATGCCGCGCGCCAACGGTCCCCCGACCACCGCCATGCGGCTGGCGCGACGGTCGCCGGGGCTCGTAGTCCGCGGTCCGGAGGGTGCGGACAGCCGGGCGTGCCGAGACAGGCCGAGCTGACGTCCGGTCTAGCCCAGAGAGCGCGTCAGCTGCCCGGGCCTCACCTCGACAATGCGGGAGCACTGGGTCCCCTTGCCGGCGCCAGGACCGCCGAGGACGAACACAACCAGTGGCTTCATGAGGCGACGAGGACAGAGGAAAAGCGGCCGGCGAGTCAACAGGGGAAAGCTAAGGCCCAGGACGTGCAGCAGCCGGCGGCCGCAGCGGGTCAGCATACACCGCGGCTCACCCGGACGCTGTGGGAGCTGACAGCCAGCGGCTGGCCGCGGTAGCGCGGGGCGGGGCGGGGAGAAGGGGGCGGGCCGAGCCGGCGCCCGCAGCCGCCCCGCCGCCGTGGCTGCCCTGGCATCCGCACCCGGGCCGGAAGGGGCTGGGCTTCCTGGGCTTCCTGGGCTCCCTGAGCTGCGTGCGGTGTCCCGGGCCCAGCGGGCCCGCGCACCTCCCTCCCCTCGCTGATTCACGCCCCCTCTGCCCCCACCCTCCAGGTGACTCGTTCCGCCGCTATCTTATCCCGCCCTCGTGTCAGGCCTGTGCTGGACTCTGGAACGTGGTACACGACAGCGCAAAGGCCATTGTCTCTGCTCGCTGGCAGTTCCAGTTTCAAGGGGAGGCAGCCATCTAAACAATTCCAACCGAAACAATCAAAAAACACAGCTATGGTCTTTGAGGGAAAACAACGAAGAAATAACAAAGGATGGATGTAATTCTGGCAAAGTTATCAGGGAAAGCTTCTGAGAGGTGACGTTTGGACCAATAGGATAGGAAAGCACAAAAGCAGGCAAAGGCTGGGAAATAGTGTTACACAGAAAGTTACATGCAAAAACCCTAATGACTTGTCCTGTTGGAGCAATTGAAAGCTGGTCAGCAATTGAAAGAGGGCTTCTGAGACCAGCGCTCTCTGAAGGGGGGTGGTGGGGGGAGAGTTAGGCAAGTGGCAGGTCATTTAAACCCTTTGGTTAAGAAAAGTTTAGGGGTCTCCCTGGTGGCGCAAGAGGTTAAGTCTCAGCCTATGGAGCTATCTCAGCACGACTTCGATCCCTGGCCAGAGTCCCACATGGCACAGCAGACCTCTCCTGCCTTGCCCACCTCTTCCCTCAGCAGTGTATTTCAGTAGATCCACCTGTTCAGCTCCCCACTCTGTCTCTGGTGCATCCTCTCACCTGGCCTACACTCCGTTCTTATATGCATAAATAAATAAATCTTAAAAAAAAGAAATTTAAATTATAGTCTAATTGCAATGTGAAACCTTTTAACTACAATTCATTGCCTTGCCCCCTGCATTGGGGTTAAACCTTAAGGAAGAAGAAAAGGAGTCCTAGGAATGAGCTTTAGTAACAGACTTTTAGAATTTGGAGAAAGGAGAAAGGGCCTGAGAAGGAAGAGTCAAAAATGTAGGAGGAAAACCAGGAGAATGTGGTGTTCCAGCAAAGGAGAGTATTTGCAGGTAGGTCTGTGTTGATGTAGAGGTCAACACTGTTAAAAGCAAATGAGTACATATGCTTGGATATAAAGCAAACATACCCTCAATTGGATTTGGTAACCTTGAGTCTTTGGACTTATGAACTCTACAGCCACACACTGTATTTAATTTGAAACTATATTAAAAGACAAGTAGATAGTAGATGAGGAAATGAAGACAACAGAAAGAATTAGGGGTAAAGGAAAAGTTTAGGTGGGAGACAAGAGTCAAGCTGTCTAATATGGTAGCCACTAATCATATGTGGCAATTTTATTACATTAAGTACAATTAAAAATTCAATTCCTCAGTCACACTAACCATATTTCTAGTGCTCAGTAATCACGTGGCGAGTGAAGTTGTATTGGCCAGCACACATACAGAACATTTCCATCATCACAAAAAGTTCTATTGGACAGTGTTACAGTAGAGCTTGTATTTAAACTACTAGGAATGATTTCATTGGAAGGGAGAGAGCTAACCTCTTGAGAAGAAAATCAGATGGATTCAAAGGGCATATGGAGGATCTCAGATGACTTACGGTCCTTTCTAAGACTTAAGGTCTTAAAAAGGAATAACTTCATTTATAATAGGAGCTGCAAGAATGATACAGGTGCAGGAAAGTTCAAAGGTAGGAAGTGTTCCTGCCTGATACTTTTTCTCATTAAAGAAAAGGCAGTATCAGCTGAGGGTGAAGAAAAGAGAGGAGGATGTTTGAAGAGAAAGTATGAAATAAGCGTCTTTGAGAGTGAAAAAGTTGGTCTCCTAAAGAAAACTATGCAGTAGGATTTCTGGGCAATATTAAGAACACATTTGGTATTTCGGACCATGGATCTAAAATAATTATCAGGGCCTCCCTGGTGGTGCAGTGGTTAAGCGCTGCACTGTGGAGCTGTCAGCAGTAGCTACACAAGTTCGACGCCTAGCCAGGGAGATTCCCACATGGTGCAGCAGACCTCTCCTGCCTCACCTACTGCTCCCCTCAGCAGTGTACTTCAATCAATCTACCTGTTCCCATTTCTAACTTCTCCTTATTTACTTCTTTTCTTCTCCCCACCCCCTTTTCTTTGTCCCTCTTATCCCTTTTTCCTTCAGTGTCTACTTCCTTTCTTTCCAGTTTCTACTGTTTTATTTCCCACCAAGAAAGAGGAAATGGACTATTTCAGATGATCATGGCTGGAAAAATCTTATCATTAATAACTTACTATTCATATTCCTTAAGAGGTTTCTTTGTTTATTGAGCCCTATCACAGCTACTATCTCATTGACCTGCTGATACAGATGTTACTATTACACTCATTTTGCAGATGAAATCAAAGCCAAAAGTCATCTAAAGACATTCACTAAAGCAGCAGGAGCTGGAATTCAGGACTGCTGAATTATGCCTCATGTTGTTGTAAATTAGGCATCGTCTCTTTTAAAAGTACAGTACATCAAGGATGAAAGGAAACGCAGGTTCCTAAGTCAGAAGTCTTTATGTTTCCAACAGGGAAACAGGAGTCCAGATAAAGTAAGTACCTTGGTCAAGATCATGTCCCACTTTAGTACAGCTATTAGGACTTGGGCGGGGGGGATGAATAGATGGGCATTTGACCAAAGACTAGGAGACCCATTTAAGTGCCTCTGCTCCCAATTAGTTGCTCTAACCAGAGGGGACTCCTGTGAATCTCTCAACTTCAGTTTTTCATCTTTAAACTGGGAAATGGAGCAAAGGGTGAAATAAAAGCTTTGGTCTGTTTAGCTGAAATATAAGAGTCCTGCATGTGTATATTCTTCAGTGAGAGAAGGGACAGTTATTTAATTGCTGCTACATAGGCTCTGGAGGGCATGTCCCTGGTACCCGACACAAGGATTTACAAACTTTTTTCTGAAAGAGCCAGATGATAGCTTTGGTTATGTGGGCCATTTCTTCTCTCTTGCAACTATTCAACTTTGCCATTTAGTTCAAAGGTAACCTCAGATAATACATAAAGGAAAGAGCATGGTTATATTTCAATAAGACTTTTTTTTAATGGACACTGAAATTTGAATTTAATATAATTTGTTCTTGTCCCAAAATGTTATACTTTCTTTTATTTTTTTCATCCATTTAAAAATACAGAAAATGTTTTAGCTTGCAGGCTAAACCAAAACAGGTAGCTATAGGTTATAGTTTGCTGACACCTGACCTGGCAGAATGCCTGGTATTAGAAGTCCAATTCATGCTCCTCTGGGGAGGAGGGGCTAGGACATACATACCTGAAAACAGGAATAGCTGGTTATATAATATTGAAGAAAATGTGTCTTCTTTTCCTCTGTGCATGTTCTCTTAAGGTACTTTTCTGTATCTCTTTTAGCATAATTGCCAAAATTCAAATATACTAAGGGTATGGGACCTGTGAGTATCTAGGAAGTGCTTCTTAGTGAAGACCCTAACCCCTGTTCCCATGCTTTCTTGTTCCTATGATCGAGTCCACAAGAAATAAAGATTTCACACAAGAGGTAGATCCAAAGCCATTGTCTACCTACTTGCAGTGATGCATAGTGACTTTCCTCTCTGTGCCTTCCTGGAGTTGAGGACTGATTGTCCTGTGCCTTGCCCATCTCCTTCCACTAACCATGCTAAGCAACTAAGGAAAATACTAATGTGGAAAAATATGAGGACATGAAACCCAGATACCCATCTCTGCCAGGAGCCTTCCAGGCAGTTATGTCCAGGAAGAACCAGGCTAGGCAAACGAAGAGTTTATTCTTCGTTGATTCTTTGGGCCTGCTCTGCTTATCTATTGCCATGTAACAAACCAAATATAATTACTTCCAACAACAAGAAATGCTTAGCGTGAGAATCGCAGCCCCATCCCATCTTGGTGCTCAGAAGTGTTCAGTGTGAGTAGTGCTGTGAATGAAGAAGGGAGACAAGTGGAGTTTTTCCAAAACACTTGTTTTACCACATCAACCTTATGGAGCCAAGCCAAGGGTATGAGGACTCATTGGAGACACATCGCTGCTACCTTCCTCTTGTCCACAGTGACAGGTCTATTCTTAGCATTTTGGTCCCAATTTGACACCAAAGAATTCATTTTATCTTGGCTTTTTATCAGTGCTCCTACTCCTTGGAGGTGGCAGAGAAACAATGAGATACTACTAGATGCAAATAACCAGACCTTTAATGATAATATCACTCAATAAGCATATATTGAGCAAATGATGTCACCCAGAAGAGACCCAAATCCATAGACAGAATCCATAGATTAAATAAGTAAAGGAGGCCTTCCTGGTGGCGCAGCGGTTGAGTGCTGTGCTGCGGAGCTGTTGGCAGCAGCGACGCACGCGAGTTCGACGCCCGGCCAGGGAGAATCCCACATGGTGCGGCAGACCTCTCCTGCCTCGCCCGCTGCTCCCCTCAGCAGTGTATTTCTGATCTGCCTGTTCTGCTCCCCACTCTGTTTCTGGTGAGCCCTCTCGCCACCCCACGCCTCTGGCCTGTACCCCAGCTTGTATGTATAAATAAATAAATCTTTAAAAAAAAAAGTAAAGGAAAATGGTCTTTAAAAAGCAAATATGGGGACTCCCTGGTGGTGCAGCGGTTAAGCACTGCGCTGTGGAGGGCAGCAGCGATGAGAGTTTGAGGCCCAGCCAGGGAGATTCCCACATGGTGCGGCAGACCTCTCCTGCCTAGCCCGCTGCTCCCCTCAGCAGTGTATTTCTGTTGATCTGCTTGTGCTGCTCCCCACTCTGTCTCTGGTGAACCCTCTCGCCGCCCCATGCCTCTGGCCTGTACCCCAGCTTGTATGCATAAATAAATAAATCTTTAAAAAAAATAAAAATAAAAAGCTAATATGCCAAATCTGGCAATAAGCAGTAGATCTACCTTCCCGGAAGTGACTGTCAGCTGAGCTCTGACAAGTTCATACTTCAAAGTGGTAGGCTGACCATTGTTTTTGGCAGATCTTACAGCATCTTTACTTATTAACTGTGCAGATAGAGGTAGATTGGTTATACCTCCAGTTTCCTTGTCTGCAAACTCACAATAATGATATATTAACTTAGTTTAGCTAAGATGTTCAAATAATTTACTGGTATGTGTTGTTTGATCATTCTAGTCTTCATTCTGAAGAGTCCAGCTTTAAAAAATTAAGTAAAATAAGTCAACATAACAACACATAAACTGTTACTATTACTTTCCCAAGAAATTTAAGTCTCAATGGAATTTTGTATAAATGGACAAATTAGCAATCTCCCTTAAAAATAGGATGTTCCTGGGGCCTCCTCGGTGGTGCAGCGGTTGGGCGCTGAGCTGTGGAGCTGTCAGCAGCAGCAATGCGAGTTCGACGCCAGGCCAGGTGTCGAAGAGAACCCCACATGGCGCGGCAGACCTCTCCTGCCTAGCCCGCTGCTCCCCTCAGCAGTGTATTTCTGATCTGCCTGTTCTGCTCCCCACTCTGTCTCTGGTGAACCCTCTCGCCGCCCCACGCCTCTGGCCTGTACCCCAGCTTGTATGTATAAATAAAAAATAAATCTTAAAAAAAAAAAAGGATGTTCCTTAAAAGCCAGGCTATAGTTGTTTTTGAAAAGCAGTAGTCCGGCTTACCTCAGAAATATAAATAGAGAAAGGGAAAGGTGAGGGACCTCCCTGGTGGTGCAGGGGTTAAAGTCTCAGCGCTATCAAGCTATGCCAGCCACTGCAGCACAAGTTGATCCCAGCCAGGGAGCTAACCCACATGACACAGCAGACCTCCCTTGCCTTGCCAGCTGCTCCCCTCAGCAGCGTATTTCAGTAGATCCGCTTGTTTTGCTCCTCACGCTGTCTCTGGTGAATTCACTCCCCACCCCACACCTCTGGCCTAGACCCCAGTACTTGTATGCATAAATAAATAAATCTTTTTTAAAAAGTGGGGGAGGAAGTTGGGTGTTAGGAGAACTTTAATAAACAAGGAACATAACTGATAGTTGATTCCAACTTCCCTCTTCCTGGTGAGAACAATAGCCCTTTAATTCCCACTGTCTACCTATTAGCACGCACTTCAGGGTTTATAACACTGAATATTTACTCTGTCTAATTATAGAGACTATGTCACATGGATAGGGACCAAAGGGAATAAGGAAAATTAAAAACAATTGATGTGTTAGTATGTAGAATTTGGGGTTAATTTTTCCCTTTATAATTTTTTTTATTGTTATAGCATTGTTTGTGCAGCAACTCATACATTATTTAACAGTATGACATACTGGAAATGATAATGCTCTGAAACAAATGAAAGCATTTGGAAATTTGAAAATTTAGACTGGTAGCTTTTCTCTACAGGGGCCAATAGCCATAGCAATGCATAGTACCCTGAAATGGCATGTGTGTGTGTGTGTGTGTGTGTGTGTGTGTGTGTGTGTGTATGTGTATACATACACTCTACTATTTGTTGATGCCTGATTTTATATGTGTGTGTGCAATACACACACATATATAATATGTATATATTTTATATGTAATATATATATTTTATGTGTATTTTTTATGTAATACACACACACACACATATATAAAATCAGACATCAACAGATAGTAGAATGTATATTCAGTCTATTTAAACTGGCCTGCAATTTTCTCTGGCCAATTACCTCTTACTACCCCACCTATAAAAATGCACCTTCCTTGTTTGTCTGTTCTACCATTTCCTTACCATCTAGCACAAAGCTTAGTGTTCAGTAGGTCTTTGGATCGGCATTTGTAGGTTTTATTTCACTAAATTGATTTTCTAATTTAACAAATCAGTTCCCTGAGTCTCAGTGAAAGTATAAAAATGTGTTGTTCCTTATTAACACTATCAATTATCAGTACACTGAACTAATAAATAATATGGGCAGCCTTTTAATTTAATTAATATTCACACTCATTATGGATTAACTCTTTTTACAATGATGTGATGTATAATATGTATAATATGCAAATGAAGAAAATCAGTATCAGATTAAATGGCAGAATTAGGGCCAGATCTGCTAATTTATACTTATTTTGCTTTATCTGTTCATTTTGTTTTCTTGTATTACTCCTATATGTGAAACTGTTCAATGTGTGTTTCTGGATTACTTCACTTCTAAAGTACCATTTTCATAACAAATATAAAGTGTACATACTATCCAAAATGACTATGGCTTGGTCTTGATTTTCTGGCTAATAGTGTTTGTCAGATTTTTCCAATGTAAAGTTACTCTCCCCTACTCTTTCCACCCCTTTCCATACTTGTACACTTTGGAAGGATGTCAATATGCCCAGCCCAATATGCCCTAAGGCAGGGGGGAGTTATGTTTTATTCTCATTCTTTCCTTTTAGTTTAAGTTATATAACCCTACGTTTCTCTTTTAGATATCTTTTTAAAAAAAAAAAAAATATATATATATATCCAAAAGGGCAGGTTTGTATTAAAAAGGAGAGAAGAATAAAAGACACTTGCACGGACACAAGAGGGCAGAAAGAGCTGCCCCGAAAGGGACAGGTTTGCTAAAAGACAGGCCTGCAGAGTCATAGGTGGGCAGAAGGGCTGCTGCCTCTTTTAGTTATCTTAAAGCAGTTAAAGAAAAGCATAAAATCATGAGTGACCCACATAAACTCTTTCTTTTACATCCTTTATTCAATTCTGTTAATTCTATCTTCAAAATACATACAGAATTCAACAGCCTCTCACTACCTCCATTGCTACCATTCTGGTTGAAGCCACTATCAATTTCTCCCCTAGATTATTGCAGTAGCCTTCCAACTCATCTCCTTGCTCTGCCCTTGCCCCTTAGAGTTTAATCTGAATATAGTATCCACAGTGGACTTTTAAAAACCTAAAATCAAATCCTGTCAGTCTCCTATTAAAAATCTTCCAATGTCATCTTCCTAAAGAGTAAAGCCAAATCCTTATCTCATCCTGTAAGACCTTCTGTAGTCTACAAACACCTCCTCCCCCTTCAACTGTTAATATTCTCACTCACTCTTAACATATAACTGGCCTCCTTGTTCTTCCTTGAAGATGCTGGGAAGCTGTCTAGGGTCTTTGCACATGTTATCACCCAGGACAGCCATTAAGGTGTCACTTGAATGGCTCTCCAGGAAGAAATTTCCAGATAGCAAAGAGTACTCTTGGCTGATAGCTTCTTGTTGTAACCTTCGGGATTGCTTAGCTTTTGTACTTGCTCTTTCTAGGAAACTCCAGTGATTGAGTACAGCAAGGGTTCTAGCCATTTCTGTGTAATGTGGGACACTCTAGTGGGCAATCTGCTTCAGAATTCCCCATTGGTTTAGCCAGCACTTAGTCAGGTATGAATCATCTCTGAGACTCTTCCTGCTCTCATGCTAGGGTTAAATCCAACATCATTTCCTTTAAAATATATGTTCTAGATTTCAGGAATTTTTCCAGGAAAGTATAGAATAATATTCAATGGAATATACATATATATTTTTTGGCGTGGTTGATATATTTCTCAGCATAGTGTTTTTACTCTCACGAGAGGGGAATGCTTATTTCAGAAAAAGACGGCATACAAATGCAGTTCAGATTTTTTGACACCTTCATATTGCTTAGGAAACTGACAAAGTGGAGTCTGTAAGAGTGGTATTTCAAATGCTGACTCTGCACTAACTAGATGTGTGATCTTTTAAATGCCCTCCTTCTGTTGAGGAGGGATAGTAATACCTTTGGCTGTTAAGACAATCATTAGATAATGGTAGGGAAGACACAATTACGAACATTAAGAAGATAACTATAATCACACTAACAATATAAATACACATATATACCAACAGCATACATAACACCAATATTAATGGTGGAGATCAGTATAAATGGCTTATAAATTTAAGTTGCGTTCTGTTCTGCTCAAGGAAGGAACTAATTTTTTTTTGTCATTGAGAAGAGAGGAAAGAAATCAGAGAAAACCAACCCTTTCTCTGGTCTATTCAAGCTAATGAATCCGCTTCTAGCCACCGAACAACGATTACGACAGCGAGTACTTCCGCTTCCTCTGCCACGCTAATTGCTGCCTAGCTGGAATTTTCACTGCGCGTGCGCAAAGCCCACCCCACCCCCGGAACTTAACCGTTGATGAAAACTACATGTTTAAATCCTCGGATCTTGGCGCTGGAGCGCGGGTGGCGGCCTCAATTCTCCAAGGAGATTGGCGATTGGTCGAGCGGAGACTTATGAGGGCGCTGATTGGCTGGCGCAGCAGCTTGTCGCGGCGCTCGTACGTGACGTCACCAGCACCGCCCCTACTCCTTGACGGGTGGGCTTTCTGACCAGTCAGCAGACGCGGCGCGGGCTTCGGTTTCAGTAGCCTGTGTTTGCCGCCTCGGTTCCCGCGACCCCAACGTCCCAGAGGCGGGGCAGAGTCGGCGGAGTAGCTCCTTGGAGCCTATCTCTGTTACGGCCCAACAAACAGACCTGGCACGGCGAAGGTTGAGGTGAGTGGGGCTTTGTGCTTATGATTCCCCCGAGGAGTAACCGCGGGCCTAGGGGAGGAAGAAGGGAATATTCAGGTCCCAGTGTGGGTTTCCTCCAGGAACTTGGGACCAGTGACGTGAAGGGGAATTAGTGGGGGAAATGAGTTAAGCGGGCTGCAGATTCCTTGAAATGGTTTGGAGGTATGCTATCTGTAGTCGATAACGTGCCATTTAAAGTTGTTTTTACTGTGATAAGTTCTTGTAAACTGAAGCCCATTATATTCCTTCTTGCATTCGTCACTTTATCTAACTCGGAGGAGCTACATGGTAAGGGATCAGTTAATGTTTGGAGTTCGTGGTCTACTGGAAGTAATGCGTAGACATTATGCTATGTGGGGTGAACACTGGCGGTAGTCACATCATCATGGTATCTAGGAGATGGTTTCACGAAGGAAGCGAGTTCCAAGTAAAGGAGACAGCTTATGCGAAGACACCAAACTCGGCGAACTGCAAGTATGTCGTTCACTTTGGTTGGGATTTAGGATGAGAGGCTAAGGATCAGGTTGGAGTAATGGCGTGAGGCCAGAATGTGAAGGCCCTTAATTCTGTATATAAAGATGACCCATCAGCTTTATAAACAACAGAATACTTTGATTTTTGTATAACTACCCTTCTAGTACACTTGTAGGGATTTTCGGTAAATCTGGGCTGAGTTGTAATCAGAAACTATGGTGGCGGAGATGGAAAGACAATTTATATGTTGGAAGAAGGAAAAAGGAGACCTAAGGATGATTTGATGATTTCCATGAGATAAACAAGAATGCCATTATCAGGGGAGAATGTGTTTTGCTAGGTGTAGGTATTATGTGGTTTTAGTTTCACTAATTGCTTGTGTGATACTGTCAGAATAAACTGTAGCATGTGTATTGTTTTAAAACAAGAAATGGATCAGCATTATCTTTTTACCTTAACACATAAAGGAAGAAGAGTTTAAAATATGGAGTTTAAATACTCTTTAGTGAAGAAAACATAGCACTTTATATATTTTGAAAGTTGCAAGTTTTAACTGAATACTTTTATCCATGATAATCAAGTGGTATAGAAGGACTTTATATTCAAAAACTGCATTCTGGTAGAAGCTGCAGGAAGCTCAGATATCTCCATGGGGGACTTTTTAGTCAACTTTACAAGGACGCTTTCAGCAGAATTTTGTTGTAAATATTTTGAGACTGTAGCTAAAAAAATCTTTTCTAAGTGACTTCTTCAACTGCATTGATAACTCCTTCCTTGCTTCAAACTATTCCTTTTTGCTAAAATGAAATAGAATGTGTAGGGTCTTAAGGAACCCTCACAACTTAATAAAAGAATATAGGAAACACTGAATTTTAAGAAAGGATTTGGGGGCTTGTATTTTGCTTTGATAATATTTGGATGGAAATACCCAGTGGGCAATTAGAAATAAAAGTTTGTAACTCAAAAGAGAGGTGGAAGCTGAAAGCTGGCTCTGTATGAATGGGTGTGGAAACAATGGGAGTAGAGGTGCATATTCAGAGAGTGCAGGTGTTAATATTACGAAGTGTATCATTGATTTTGCACTGACATAAGTCGGTTTGTGGGGATGCAGTATTTGACTTCCATCTTCACACAATTTAAGATATATTGATTTCATTATAACCCAATAACTAACAGCCCCAAATTGTTCTTATCTGATGCTTTGTCATTTTCTGAATATTGTGAGTTTTTTTTTTAAAGTCCATTCATAAAACTTTTATTAACTTACATGAACTTAATACATGTGTTCTTAACAGTTATGCTTCAGTTCATGAAAATTTTATGAGACACTAAACAAAGCTAGCCATCATCTCAAGTTATTTCCCTATTATTTTTACAGAACATACATTATTGTGAGATTTTTGATTAAAATATCGTATGTTAAATTCTTCCTGCTTTACCCATTTCACTAAGTTGAGGTAAAGATTTTAGGACAGAATCTATGCTTTTTAATAAATTGAGGTAATAATGGTAGGCCTTGCTGCCTAATGTAAATATTAACATTCATTTATAGAAAGAATGGCTATAAAATATGAAAATGATCACAATCTCAATAAAATTTTATTTTATTAATCTATAGCTGAACATATTTCATATAAGTAACCTAATTTTGCATGTAATTTTGTGAATAGTAAAATTATGTCTCTGATTTTTTGTTTTTATCATTCACTAATAGTCTCTTTACTTCTTTAGGATACTGAGAATTTGAAATTGAATAAAGCATTAACAAAAATTATGGAGCCTCTTGCAGGATCCCAGATGAATATCAGGTATAGAAATATTTTACACAATTTTTTTTCCACAACTGTTCATGTAACTTGAAAAGTAGGTTGGAATCAAATAAAAATAATAAGCTTTAGAATCAGGAAATTCTGGGTCCATATCCCAGCTCTACCATTTGTTAGTGGGTGACCTTAATCAAGTTGATTAACTTCTCTAAGCCTCAGTTTCCTGTAAATTGGGTTTAATAATTTCTGCCTAAAAGATTATTGTGAAGGGTTAAATATGATTGCTCAGTAAATACTAATTCCCACCTTCCCTTATTTTAGTTTTACAGAGATCCTTTTATTGATGGGAAATAGTACCTGATCTTTTGATGCTAAAAATCACATACTTAGTTATATCCCAAGACTAGTGGGAAAGTGATTGGGTGCCTTCCCTCTTCTAAGTCCTTATTCCTTAATGGGAAAAAAAAAATTGCATTGGATATGCCATATTTCTTTAAATGTCCTCCAGCCTTCTCTTACTCATGTGCAGTAGGAAGGAGGAGCTTAACACCTGTCTCCTTATTTTCTCAATCTGTCACTACTATGGGGACCAAGCAAATTGGCTTGTGTTATTTGGCTCTTTCGCTCATTTATTGTTCTTTCATCCCTTTAGGGGAGAATAATTAATAGGGATGTGAATTTTGTTTCTCTTAAACTAGAATTGCACACAAGTCACCTTTCTTCTTATCTGTATTATTTTTCTTTTGCCAGATGTTCTTTTTTTTTTTTTTTTTTTTTTTTTTTTT
>PVIJ01021295.1:0-10833 GCA_004024925.1 Scalopus aquaticus | reverse complement strand
CAGGCAAAACTCTACATGACATACATCTCAGCAAAATCTTGAAAGACACATCCCTCAAAGCAAAGGAAGTGAAAGACAATATAAACAGATGGGATTATATCAAAATAAAAAGCTTCTGTACAGTAAAAGAGACATTAACCAAAACTAACAGACACCCTACCAACTTGAACTACAAGTTGAGTTCTAATGAGCATGAACACACCAAAATATCCATGGCATTCAGTCTTTACAAAACTGGTATCAGAAAACATCAAATTGTGCTCACTTACAGTCATCTCGCAAAACCTTGCAGTGACAATTTTAACATGCTTCCCCAAATTACCTTTCTTTTCAGCATTCCTCACAAATTCCAACACCTCTCAATCAGCAATGCAAATATCTAACATCAGGATGTACGTTCTCACTCCTGTATTCTGGGCAAATGTTATATCGTGGTATTTTGACTCAGAGGCTTCTCAGCAACAATTCTAAGCAGTTCTTTCAAATGTATTCTTCCTGAAGTGTATGCAATTTGCAGGCTTCCCTGGTGGCACAAGGGGTTAAGTCTCAGCCTATGAAGCTATATGCAGCCACTGCAGTTGCAGCACATGTTAGATCCCCAGCCAGGGAGATTCCCACATGGAACAGCAGACCTCTCCTGCCTCGCCCATTGCTCCCCTCAACAGTGTACTTCAGTCAATCTGCCTATTCTGCTCCCCACTCTGTCTCTGATGAATCCTCTCACCGCCCACACCTCTGGTCTGCACCCCAGCTCTTGTATGCATAAATAAATCTTTAAAAAAAAGAGTATGCAATTTTCTAGGGATATGTATCCTGTTGTGAAGTATTGAAATTGCATGACTACTTCCTGATTGGCGAATACTAGTTGAAAAGTCAGAGACAAACAACATAACCAAGAGCAACGAGTCCCTAAATTGCCATGTTGAAGCCCAACCCATCCACAGGCTCTGCTATTTTGAGAACTAAAAGTTCACACAGGTCCTCATTAACTCCACAGATGTGTTCATATCTGAATCTATCCCCTAGATATTAGGAGCATGAATCTCACTATGGGAACTATTTGCAGACACCAATGTGGAAGCCAGAGTTATCATGTCTTATGTGGGAGATGCTGGCTGTAACACTTGTACAGTCAAATACAAATGTTGTATTCAGGACCACAGAAAAAACAATGACTTCTTCTTGTGGAATGATCACCACATAATGCATGAAGTTTGGTTACTCAGCCTTTCAATTCCTTTAAGATGAGTCTGATGAGAAATCACCCTAAGTGGTACCTAGACACCCCAAAATTGGAAAATACTTATTAGCTTAAAAATGGTCTCACCAGAGCGGTTGGTGGATATTTCTTGGTGGTAATATTTGATTGGTTACTCCAATATTACCTCAGTTAAAAATAAAAAATAAAGCACAATGATAAACCACTGGAAAATTTTTTTAAAAACCTATATTGAAACTTTCCAATGTTTTCTGTAGCCTCTGAAATTAGAACATAGTTTTTCTCTGTGGTAAATACTTTCAGTTGATGTTCTGAGCTAACATGGTATTCCCAGAATAAATTCAACATTATTATAATGAGTTCTTTTTCTATTGGTAAACATTTTGTTTCTGTTTGTTTAGGAAATTTGCATTTTAAGATTGACACGTGGATTTCCTTTCTCTTTCTTAAAAATTATGTTCAATAATGTAACTTTATTTACAAAAAAAAAAAGAAAAGAAAAGAAATAGACTCTCCCAAAATCCATGTGCCATGAGATGTGTGTAAAAAGGCAGACATGTACTCACCTCAGATGACGAAGGATGTGGTGAAAACATCCACAGAACATCTCACTGAAAGACATAAGGAGAGAAATAGAGCAAATGAATCTATTCAACTGAGGCCTCTGTGGTGACATACAATTATAAAAACAAGCTTAAACAATGAGCATATCTTTCCTATGGTGAAACCCATCCACAGGAAGCAAAGCAATTGTTTGTTGAAGCAAAATCATTTTCAACAGAAAATAGTACAGGTCTCCAACATTCTCTCCAAGTGAGTAACTATTGGGCCTCAGATGACACCACCCATGACAGATTTTTGTCACCATCTCTCTTAAGACATTAAGAGCTCTCATCATTGACCCAAGTACAGCACTCTGCACATACCCATAACCTTGCACATTAATATGCTTACCATAGCTGAATTCTGCAGAATGGAAAACCAAGTTGACATGAAATGTTACGTCTTCCAGGTTGGAAGTTTGTCTAGCAATATCTGCACCAGATCAGAAGGAACACAGATATATCAGGTTGTCAGTGACTCTAAACAGGAAAATGAATGGCTGTCAAGAAACTAATCTCTTTAGAAATTGTGACATAAGAATGCAGTTCCTTCATACGACCAGAAGCATTTGAAAAATAAGTATCATATTAAATAAATGAATTAACTAACATAAATGAAAAAATAAACAAATGAACAAACACATAAATGAACATATTCATATATAAATGAATGAAGATACATATATACACTCAATAAAACATCAATGAGGGAAGCAAAGTTAAAAATTAACACACCTGTGGCCTTGTATGAGAACACACTGATAAAGATCCTTTACTAAGTCATGATTCATTTGTGATCACATGATCTCACTCTACAGATGAACTATGGCTCCAAGTTTCTCAACACCACTGCTAGCAAAGGTCACTAGGAGGGTTCTCTCATGCTAGGATGGCAAAATTAAGGCAGCCTTTCCTTGAGGGGAAGAACTGTCAGTGACGTGCAAATTGGTTGATTTGGGACAACTCTACAGATTATGCTACTTAGGATCAACTGGATCTCAGGAGCTCAGGGTTCGTGTATTGACATTGTGAAGTCCTAACCATCCCCAGAGGTGGTCTTCAGATATTTCAATGAATACAAAAGAGAAATTCATGGAACAGACGCTTGTATCTCACACTGCATGCTATGGGCATGCACCTTCCCTACTGAAACTGATGCTGGGATGCAAAACTTTTCCCTGGAATTCTCTTCCTCAAACTTGCAGATAATTGTCTTCAACTTTTCTGCAGACAGACCTCAATGTTCACAGAGGGGCCAGAGAGGACAAATTCCGTACTTTCACAGACTGCTTCACTTCAGCATTAAGGATACACCTTCACTGTCCATAGCTCCAAGCTTACAGAGCTGACACGCAGAGAGAAATCACACCCACATGTGTATTTCAGATGTCAAGTGATTTTGAATGTACTTATTGAACTAAGGATGGCTTCCCCCTGAGACAAGTGTCTCTATTATGCCTATTTTTGATAACAGACATACACTCACCTGGGATGATTATGGCCACATAAAAATCTTCTAAAGAACATCTTACTGAAAGACAGAGAGACACAAAAGAAGGGTAAAATGTAAGGAATTCTCTCATTTAAGAATGTTTTGGCAACATACATATTCAGATAACTAGCCTAATTCCCGAGTGTATCATGGGAATGACACCTCATAGTATGGGTGGAGTCACACAAGATGTGCTCAAGTATTTGTTTACCTCCAACTCTTATACCTCTAGTCAAGGAGACAAATAGGGATACCAACACAGAATCAAGGATCATCGCTTAGATTGGGCCTCAGATGAGTCCTGCAAGAGTTCAATGTTTGGCCATCATCTCCTCAGCCATTTTTTCTCATCATTGGCCCAACTAAGGCACACTGAACATCTCAATATTCTTGTCTTTACTTTGCTTACCTCAGCTGTATTCTGGAAATGAAGATATCAAAGAGGGTATGAATTTCTGTGTTGTCCACATGCT
Source organism: Scalopus aquaticus (assembly GCA_004024925.1). Lineage (NCBI taxonomy): Eukaryota > Metazoa > Chordata > Mammalia > Eulipotyphla > Talpidae > Scalopus > Scalopus aquaticus. The sequence continues at coordinate 7,047 of PVIJ01021295.1, read as the reverse complement.
AGACACTTTACTGTCAGTTTGTACCAGGATCGGGAGGACAAAAGGAGATCCTCAAGGCCATAATTCCTTTGTAGAGATGAGAGAGACAATTGTCAAATAATTATCCATCAGCTGAATACTGTGCCATACACAACTTCTTCATTCTTCAATGGTGTAGTCAATAAATCAATAAGTAATTAAGTAGGTAATAATTAAGTGATAAGGATAAGTGCCTAAATCCTGAACATATTAATGCTGATGAATGACAACATGCATTGTACATATCAGCAATCATCAGTAATGGATCCATTATCAGTACTGATCCACATATCTGTAATGGATCCATTAATATGGCCAACTTCTCTTGATTTCCCTCTTAAGGGAAATTCTAGCAGAAGGCCTCTACAGTCAGACCTCTCTCCTCTCATATTGTGTCAGGCAATGATGCTGCCAGTGAGGCTGAAGTCTCATTTCTTGTCGAGACATATAATGGGTAGAATTTGAAATGCTAGTTGAGGTCTAATGTGCATGACCAAAATCCATGTCATTCATTCTTTACAAAACTGGTACCAGGAAACATCAGATGGTGCTCACTTAGAGTTATGTAGGCAAATCTTTGCATGGACAATAATATCATGTTTCCCAAAGTTACTTATCTTTGCAGTGTCCCTCAAAAATTCCAACACCACCCAATCCTCAATGCAAATAGCCACCATCAGGATGTAAATTCTCACTCTAATATTTTGGGCAAATGTGATATCATATATCTTGTCCCAGAGGGTTCTCAGCATCTATTCTAAGTAGTTCTTTCAAATGAGTCTTTCCTGAGTAGTACGCAATCTTCTATGCCATGTATTCTGTTGTGAAGTAGTGAAACTGGATGGCTACTTGCCAGCTTGACAAGATAGTAGATCAAAGGTCAGTCACAAATAAATAACATAACCTAGAGTAAGAGTTATTATATCGCCATGTTGCAGCCCAACCCATCCACAGACACTACCATTCTGAATAAAGAATTCTGAGTAAAGAATTCAAGATGGTTAATTCATTAATCCATGGATGGATTCATTTCTCAGCTATCTCATGCTCACTAGATATAAGAGATATGAATCTCAATATGGGAATTATTTCACAGACACCAGTGTGGAAGCCAGTGGTTATCATGTCTTATGTCTGTAGGAGTTACTGACCATAATACTTCCAAGACAAATATGAATGTTGACGCAAGGCCAGAGCAATAACAATGACCTCTAATTAAAATATGATCACCACATAAGGTACAAAGTTTGGCTACTCATAGTTTCAAGCCCACATAAGTGACTCCCATTAGAAATCACCCCAAGTGGTACGAAGGCTCCCATAGTTCTAGAAACAACTTATCTTAAAAATGGTCTCACATAGAGTTAGTAGTGGGTACTCTTTGGTGGTAAACCCTGATGGGAGTAACCCAATATTACCTCAGTTAGAAATAAAAAAAAAATCTATATATAAGGCCTCCCTGGTGGCACAATGGCTTAAGTCTCAGCACTATGAAGCTATCCACAACCACTGCAGCATGAGTTTGAACCCCGGCCAAGGAGCTTACCACATGGCTCAGCAGACCCCTCCTGTCTTGTCTACTGCCCCCCTAAGCATTTCAGTGGATCTGCTTGTTCTGCTCCCCACTGTTTTGAATCCCCTTTGCCCCCACACCTCTGGCCTACACCTCAGCTCTTGTATGTATAAATAAATAAATCTTTAAAAAATTATGTTCATTAATGTAACTTTATTTCCAAAAAAAAAAAAAAAGAAATAATCTCTCCAAAGTCCATGTGCTCTGAGACGTGTGTAAAAGGACAGATACGTACTCACCTCAGATGACTAAGGACATGGTGAAAACTTCCATGGAAAACCTCACTGAAAGACACATGAGAGAAACAGCAAATGAATCCATCCACTGAGACCTCTAATGATGACATATTATTAAAAACACAAGCTTAAACTATTAGCACATCTTTCCTATGGTGAAACCAATCCACAGGAAAAGCTACTCAGGATTCCTTCAAGCAATTGTTCATTCAAACAAAATCATTTTTTAACAGAAAATTCAGGTCTCCAACATTCTTGTCCAGAGAATAACTTATTGGGCCTCAGATGACACCACCCATGACAGATTTTTGTCACCATCTCTCTTAAGACATTAAGAGCTCTCATCATTGACCCAAGTAAACACTTCGTAGGTGTCCATAATATTACCCCTAAATATGCTTACCACAGCTGCAGAAGGAACACCAGGTGGACAAGAAATATTATGTCTTCCAGGCTTGAAGTTTGTCTAGCAACATCTGCACCAGATCAGATGAACATACGTACATCATGGTGACAGTGACTCTAAAGAGGACAGATGGACAGCTGTCAAGAAAATATTCAATATTTTTTGGAACTGTGACATAGCATGCAGTTCCTTCATACTCCCAAAAGCATTTGAAAAATAAGTATCATATTAAGTAAATGAATGAACTAACATAAAGGAAACAATAAACTAATGAACAAACACTTAAATGAACATATTCATATATGAATGAATGAAGAAACATACAATCAATAAAACATCAATAAGAGAAAACAGAGTTAAGGAATTAACAAACCTATAGTCTTGCAAGGAAAATTTTATCCTGTTCCCCAAAATTACTTATTTTGTTCAGCATCCCTCACAAATTCCAACACCTCCCAATCAGCAATGCAATATCCATCATAGACTGTAAGTTCTTAGGGCTTCCCTGGTGGCTCAACAGGTTAAGTCTCAGCACTATGAAGCTATCCGCAGCCACTGCAGCAGGAGTTTGTTCCCCGGTCAGGGAGCTTCCCACACGGTGCAGCAGACCTCTCCTGCTTCGCCCCTGCTCACCTCAGCAGGGTACTTCAGTAGATCTCCATGTTCTGCTCCCCACTCTGTCTCTAGTGAATCCTCTCACCCACACCTCTGGCCTACAACCAGTTCTTGTTTACATAAATACTTAAATCTTTATTTTAAAAAAAGAATAGAAGTTCTCACTCCTGTACTTTGGGAAAATATGATATCATAATATACTAGATCAAAGGTCAGTAACCAAAAAAACAACATACCCAAGAGCAAAGGAGTCATTAAATTGAATGGGTTGAGGCCCAACCCAACCCATCCAAAGATCCTGCCATTCTGAGAGATAAAAATTCCAAAGGATCCTCATTAACTCCATGGATGGATTCATTTCTCAGTCTATCTTCTACATATTAGCACTTTGTGTCCCGGTGCCCTTCAAATTTACCAGCCCTTGGGGCTGGCCATTTTCTGTGCCACCACATGAATGGTATAAGCATTCAATAAAACACACACAACTCCTGAACTACTGGGTATTAAAAAAACTGTAAATCTCTCATAAAACACCTTACACTTTCACCAAAACAATGTGTAAAGCTTCTAGACAGAGGATGATCAGAGAAATAGCTCCTAATAGTTCCAAATAAATCCACCGTGGCATGAAAAACTAGAGACTAGATGAACATTATTAATACGTGAGCAGCCACCTGACACTGGTGACAAAAACACGTACTAATACGTGAGCGGACCACAAAGTGTTAGGAGCACGAATCTCACTATGGGAATTGTTTTGCAGATATCAATGTGGAAGCCAGAGTTATCCTGTCTTCAGTATGTAGGAGATACTGACCACAACACTTCTAGAGTCAAATATGAATGTTGTATGCAGGACCACAGCAATAACAATGAACTACATACGTATGATCTCCACATAGCATATAATGACAAAGGTTGGCTACTCAGAGGTGATTCCCATGAGAAATCACCCCACGTGATACCTAGGTTCCCATAGTTGCAGAAAAAACTTAGCTTAAAGGTAATCTCACTCATACTTAGTAGGGAGTACATTATGGTTGTAATACATGATGAGGTAACCAGGTATTACCTCAGCTGAAAATAAATAAATAAATAAATAAATAAATAAATAAATAAAGTGGAATAATATTCCAGTGGAAATAAACTGTATTGAATTCTTCCAAATTATTCTCTCTCCTCTAAGATTAAAACATAGTTTCTTCTGAAGTAAATAACATCTGTAGATGTTTGAACTCACATGGCATTCTTAGAACAATTAAACTTTGTTATAATAAATCTTTGTCTATTGCTAAACATATTACTCATGTTTTGTTCAGGATACATGCATCTTTAGTTTGACGTGTGAAATTCCATTCTCTTTTTTAAAAATTCTGTTCATTAAAGTAAATATCATTACCAAAAAAAAAAAAGCATTTTCTCCCCCAGAGGCCATGTGTTCTGAGATGTGCATAAGAGGATAGACATGAACTCACCTCAATGACGCAGGACATGGTGAAACCTCCACAGAACAGCTCACTGAAAGACACAGGAGAGAAGCACAGCAAATGAATCCGTCCACAGAGTCCTCTAATGGTGACGTATGATTATAACAGAAGCCTACACTATAAGCACCTCTTTCCTGTGGTAAACCCATCCACAATAAGAGATACTCAGAATTCCTTCAAGCAATTGTTCATTCAAGCAAAATCATTTTTCAACAGAAAAGTCAGGTGCCTAACATTCTTCTCCGAAGAGAGTAATCTATTGGGCCTCAGATGACACCACCCATGACATATTTTTGTCACCATCTCTCTTAAGACATTAAGAGCTCTCATCATTGACCCAAGTAAAGAATTCTGCAGGGAACCATAATCTTGCTTCTGAATATGCTTACCACAGCTGGATTCTGCAGAATAGAACATCAGATGAAAATGAGTTCCTTTTTCCAGGCTGGAAATTTGTCTAGCAATGTTTACATTAGATCAGATGAACATAGGTACATCAGTGTGACAGTGACTCTAAAAAGGACAGATAGACAGCTGTCAAAAAAATAATCTCTTGTGGAACTGTGACACAAGCATGCAGTTCCTTCATACAATGAGAAGCATTTGAAAATAAGTATATTAAATAAATGAATGACTAACATAAAGAAAAAAATAAATGAACAAAATCATAAATGAACATATACATATATAATTTAATGAAGATATATGTACATTTAATAAAACATTAATAAGAGAAACAGGGTTAAGGAATAACACATCTGTGGCCTCCTATGAGAACACAAAGAAAGAGGCTTCGACTACGTAATGATTCACTTGTGATCAAATGATCTTACTATTCAGACAAAGCATGGCTCAAACTTTCTCAACTTCACTGCTAGTAAAGATCACTAGGAGGGTGTCATGATTAAGACAGCCGTTCCTTGAGAGAAGAACCATATATGACACGCAAGTTAATTGATGAAGGGTGACTATATGGCTTAAGCTACTTAGGATCAAACAGCATCACCAGGAGCCCGGGAGTGGCCTTCAGATATTTCCATGAATACGACAGGGTATTATTCAAAGAGACATTCAAGGAACAGATGCTCCTTTCTCACACTCTGCACACTATGGACGTGCACCTTCCCTAGTGAAAGTGCTTCTAAGATGTCAAAACATTTCTCAGCAATTCTCGTCCCCAAACTGACAGAGTTATTGGCTTAAATTTTCTATAGACAGATCTCAATTTCACAGCGGGAACGGAACAGGAGAAATTACCTACCTTGACAGACTGTTCCACTTCAGCATTAGGGTCACATTTTCACTGTCCATAAAACCAAACTTATAGAGCTGACACTCAGAAAAAAAACAACTCACATGCATATTTCAGATATCAAGTGATTTGGATGGACTTATTGAACTAAGGTTGGATTCCCCCTGAGATAACTGTATCTATAATATCTATTTTTGATGACAGACATATACTCACCAGGATGATTATGGCCACATAAATCCTTCTAAAGAACATTTCACTGAAAGAGAGAAGGACACAGAGAGAGTAAAAAATAAGGAATGCTCTCGTTTAAGAATCTTTGAAAACATACAGAGTAGGACAACAAAGCTAATTCCTGATTATACCATGGGAATGAGACCCCATAGTATGGAGGGAGCCACACAAGATGTGCTCAAGGAATTGTTTGCCTCCAACCCTAATTCCTCTAATCAAGGAGGTAAATAGGGATTCCAAACATAGAATAAAGCATCATCACCTAGATTGGGTCTCAGAGGAGTCCTGCAAGAGTTCGATATTTTGGCCATCATCTCCTCAGCCATTTTTTTCTCATCATTGGCCCAACTAAGGCACACTGAACATCTCAATAGCCTGTCTTTATTTTGCTTACCTCAGCTGTGATTTGGAGATGAAAATACCAAAGAGGGTATGAATTTCTCTGTTTTCCTCATACTGGACATTTTTATGCTGCTTTAGACCAGGATCAGCAGGACAAAAAGAGATCCTCAGGGCAATATCTATTTTGTAGAGATAAGGAAGATAACTGTCAAGAAAAATTACCTTCACCTGAGTAATATGACTCAGGTGATTCCTTCGGGATTCTGAGTATTCATTGCATCATTAAGTAAGTATGTGGTGATTTAGTAGTACGGATAAATGCAAAAACATGAACATACAAATGCTGATGAAATACAACGTACATTGTACATATCAGTAATCATCAAGGACCCATCAGGAAGGCCAGCCTCTCTTGATTTCCCCCAGTGGAAGTCCCAGCAGTAGGCCTCTACAGTCAGAAGCCTCTACTCTCCTACTGTGTCAGCCAATGAATATGCCGTGATAGTAAATTCTCTTTTCTTCCCCAGACTTCCTAGGGTCATGTGTGAGCTACTAGTTGGGGTCTAATGAGCATGAGACAGCCAAATACCCGCGGCATTCAGTCTTTACCAAACCGGGATCAGGAAACATCAAACTGTGCTCACTGACAGCCATGTAGGCTAAATCGTGCACTGACAGTTTTATCACGTTTCCCAAAATTACCTATTTTGTTCAGTATCCCTCCAAGTCAAACACCTCCCAATCTCCAATGCAAATATCCACATCAGGATATAAGGCCTCACTCCTATATTTTGGGCAAATGTGATATCGTGATATCTGCCCCAGAGGCTTCTCAGCAACAATCCTAAGTAGTTCTTTCAAATGCATCTTGCCTGAGGAGTATG
>PVIJ01021294.1:0-18832 GCA_004024925.1 Scalopus aquaticus | reverse complement strand
GGGGGGGGGGGGGGGAGAGGGAGGCGGAGGGAGGGAAGGAAAATCGCACAAAACGGAGTAGAAAAGGACACAAGGGACCATGGAGATGGATTACGGGTGAATTGGTGGTGGGCTACCCAAGGGGAATACAAAATGTAAAAGACATAAATAACAATAAAAATATATATTTATAAAAAATAAATAGAGGTATACTTTAATGGGAAAAAAAAAATGTCTAAATAGCCAACTCCCCAGCCCCCCCCCACATTGTCATTTCCTGCCAAGATGGCAGTGGCTCCCCAACCTGCTGTCCTTTTCACAGGTTGTTCTGAGTTCCACCTCATACTTCCTGGCTGGCTGCTGTGCACACTTCACTTTCCATTCTTGGCCTCTTCTCCGTGTACTTGCATACATGGCTGTACTTGACCTAGCAAAGCCCACTGTGGCTAGCATTCCCTCACTCTGGCAAATCTTCATTGCCAAGTTCTCTGGAGGTGGCTGCTGGTAGTTGTTGGCTAAATGAATAAGATATTGAATGAGTCAATGAACTATTTATTTTTGTCTTATCTTTTAACTTCACTCTTCCTGTATCTTGCCTATGCGAGAGCATTCCAGTTGTCACTCACAGGAGAAAAGTTCTGCTTTTAAACTCCAATGAATGATATGATTTTGGGGTGTGAAAAAAATTCTGTGACACAATGTTTATGTTTTATTTTGTGCAAGCAAAATAAAAAAGACTATTTATATAGTCATTGATTAGAGTTAACATTTTACCTATAAGGAAAATTTTTTCCCAATTAGAAAGTAACAGTTTAAAAGTGAATAAATATAGACACTCTGAAAGGCAGGGGGAAAAAATCAATATATTTGATACCCTCAATTTACATCATGTTGCATTCAATTAGGATTAGGAGGAGACAGAAATTACTTCAAGACTATTTTTCTTGTGCTGTGGGAAAAGATTTTAATCCTTGTCAAGTATTAGAGACAACAGAAGGAGCACGAAGCTAGAGCTAGTAAATATAAACTATTACTTATATACCATTTTGCATATAATCAGACTTGCTGTGAGTTTAGACAACAAGATAAAGCTAGGATGAGAAATGAACCAGGGTCTCTGGGAGCCCAAAAACAAACAAAATGAGAGAGAGATTTAAAAGGGAGTTTGTGGAAAATGTAAACTTCTCAAATGTTCTCACAGGAATTAAGAACTTTGGGTTGAATTTTTGTTTTAAGATAATGGTATTCTCCAGCAATTGTGAGGAACAATTAAGAAAAACAATTAAGATAACCCCTATGTTCACCTTTCCCTATCAGTCCTAATGGTGACATCTTGCTACTCTATAGTATGTCGTACGTAGACACTGAGAATGACACGGTCCAAATTCAGAACACTTCCATCATGGATCGTGTTGCTATTTTATAATCACATCCACTCCCCTCCCATTACACCTTAATCTATGCCAACCATAATATGTTCTCCCTTTCTAACATTTTGTCATTTCAATAACATTATATAAATGGATCTTGGGTGACATAGCCTTTGGGGTTGGCATTTTTCATTGAACATACTCCTCTGAGGATTGAGGCGGATTATTGCATGGATCAAGAGTGGAGCCCTTTGTCTACTGATGTCGACACCAAGGTTTGGTTATCATGGCTTATTTGTGTATCCCTAGGAGGTCATCAGTGTTGAGTCCATGTTTTCACATTGACAAATAAAACTTAAAATCACTTTCAAGACTCATGATAGGCTTTCTGTGAGTCTGTTTTCATTTCTCTGAGAGAAATGCCCAGGGATGCAATTTCTTAGTCACGTGATAGCTATTAGTCACGTGATTTGAGAACCTGCAAGACTGGTTTCTGATGGGACTTTATCAATTACATTCCCTCCAGCAAGAGATGAGTGATCCCATAAGTAGCTCTGTGGCCTCACCACCGCTGTGGCCATTCTTATTTTAGCCCTTCTGGTAGAAGTGCAGATGTTCCTCCCTGTGGCCTTAGTTTGCATTGCCCTTGTGGCTAGTACGCTAAAATCCTTTCTTGTGCTTATTTGCTGGAGACAAATTCTTAGTTTTCCTTCACTTAAAGGAGATTTTCACTTAACCTGAGGACGTCCTCAAACACAGAGCACTTGGGGTTGATACTTTTTGTAGAGCTTGGATGTTGGTGTGCTGTGTCTCTCTGGTCTCCACAGCTTCTGGACAGAGATTCATTATCGCTGATGGTCTTTTTCCCTGTAGGTCAGGTGTAATTTTATTCTTGGTGCCGTCAAGATTTATTTGTCTTAATTAGCCATCAGTTTGACAGGCATAGCTTGATGTGGATAGCTTGTGTTTAGGATGTTTGGGATTTATTAAAGCTTTTGCATGTGAATGTCCTACATTCAGACATTTTTTATTCATTTTTTCTCGGAGCACTAGGCAGCCTCACGTGTATCCCATCTCCTCCTGGCCTCCATCGGCAAAATGCTTGATCTCTTGTTATCTGTCCACCAGTCCCTGCCTCCACACATGCCAGCAAAGGCTCTATGTTTTGTTTTGTACATTTTTTTTTGTCATTCCAACTGGATAATTTCTATCATTCTGTCTTCAAGTTGCATGTTTTTTGTTCTGTGCCATTTGCTCACTTCTAAAAATAATTTCAGTGATTGGGTTTTTCAGTTCTAATGTTTTCATTTGTTTTTCTATTTCTCTGCTGCGACTTTCAAATCCTTTAGTGATGATTACTATTATTTTCATTTTTTAATCATGTTTATAATCACTTATTAAACATTTTGATGATGACCACATTAAAATCCTTCCAGTAATTAAAACATCCCTGTCATTTCAGTGCTGACACCTGTGATTTATCAGTAATGTTCAAATTCTAGCCTGGACATTGGGGATAGTATGAGACTCCAAATCTGACCTAGACATTCTGTTTGAAATGGGATCTCTGACACCACTCTGGAAAGTGCAGGAGCACTACTGCCTTATTATTCTAGGTCAAGGTAGAAATGAAGGTTCCAGGCCTCCCCGGTGGCGCAGCAGTTAAGCGCTGCACTGTGGAACTGTCAGCAGTGGCGACACGAGTTCAACACCCGGCCAGGGAGATTCCCACATGGCGCAGCAGACCTCTCCTGCCTCGCCCGCTGCTCCCCTCAGCAATGTATTTCCATTGATCTGCCTGTTCTGCTCCCCACTCTGTCTCTGGTGAACCCTCTCGCTGGCCCACGCCTCTGGCCTGTACCCCAGCTTGTACGCATAAATAAATAAACCTTTAAAAAAATTCTAAAAAAAGAAAAAAGAAATGAAGGTTCCCCATAGATAGCTGATTGCAAGTGCTCCTTGTTACTGCTGAGTGTGGCTTAGGCACCTCTGTAGCCTGACAAAGCCAGAAGTCTCTGGTCCCCACTTACTTAGCTTTTGCTAATAGTGGCTGAAATGGAGCTCCATTTTCTCTGTGATAATAGCAATAGAGTAGCTATTTTCTAAAAGTTTCTAAAAGTTTTTGTCTTGCTAAGCTGAACATCCCCTAGTCCTTTGTCCAGAGCAAGAAGACGTCAGTTGGGTTTTCCTTTGATTCTTTTTTGTTTTGTTTCTTGTTTCATGTTTCATGCCTGTAGGTGTTTCTAGGCTGCTGGTGTCTATAACTCTAATTCTGAGATATATTCTGAGATATATATAATTCTGTGGCAAAAAGAAAATCTAGGAAATTCACCACGGTGTCCTTTCTTGAATCCCAAGTTCCCTAAAGGGTAGGCCTCTTAAACTTCAAGTTTAGTGTTCAATTGCGTGTTCAACTAAAAGTTCAGTGTTTAGCATTTTGAGTTGTATTTAATGGGTTAAGTAGCAAAAAAATATGTCTGCTCCATCTCACCAAAATGAAACAAGAACAGTATGTAAATATGTGGGAGGTGAGAAAAGAGCAAACCGCAATAAGTAAAGAAGAAATCAAAACTCCCAATAATTTTAAAGTGAAATGTCAGTTATGTATTTTTTGAATAATATAAGATATAATTATTTTCCCTTGAAAAGTGTTTTATCTCAAAAATTTTGGCCTCAAAATTATAAAAGGAGTGTTTTCTGATTACGAGTTTGCTTTCAAGCAGCAGATTATAGAAAGAAGTCATGATTTCCTGATTTAAAATGCCAGTTGATTTTCATTCTAAATAAACTCATTTCCAGTTAGAAGGGCCTTGATCTTTAATAGGGAGAAAAGATTAAATGTATCCAGTGCACATTTGCATATATGTACTGACTGAGACATACTCATTTATAATGTGACTCCCTGCTCAGAAAATTCACCTCTTTACATGTGGGAAAGAAGAGTCTACTATTGGGCCTCCCTGGTGGCGCAACAGGTTAAGTCAGCCTACGAAGCTATCTGCAGCCACTGCAGCACGAGTTCGATCCCCAGCTAGGGAGCGTCCCAAATGGCGCAACAGACCTCCTCTGTCTCCCTGCTGCTCCCCTCAGCAGTGGATTTCAGTAGATCCACCTGGTCTGCTTCTCACTCTGTCTCTGGTAGAATTCTCTCACCACCCCACACCTCTGGCCTACACCCCAACTTGTGTGCATAAATAAATCTTAAAAAAAAAAGAGTCTACTATTTAAATATTTTGAATTTCTTTCTTTTTTAAAATTTATTTATTTATATATTTTTACATCATTGTGCATTTTTGTACAGTGTTTGATTTCCCCTTTCAGGTGTTGTCCCTATAAAATTCCCACTATCAAGACAACCACGAACCATCTCCATAGTCTCTTGTGCTTTGATACCTCTTGCTTTGATCCCTTTGCCTCTCCCCCATGAATGTCTCCAATTTATAGTTGTCTGCTAGTTTTTTCTTTTCTTTTAATAACCCTGATCCCTTGTATGGTTTCCCTATGTTCCCCCATATGTGAAATCATCTGATATTTTTCTTTTTCCTTCTGACTTATTTCACTGAGTATAATCCCTTCCAGCTTCACCCATGTTGCTGAGAATGGCATTAAATACTTTGAATTTCTATGACCAATTAGATTTCTAAAAGGGTAAGTTCCCTAAGATAAAAGTACATAGGTCACGAGTGTCAAATATTCTGTTTCAATGGCCCAGCACTATGTATGTGACATATAGAAAATTCTCAGTAAATGGAAGTTCAGTGATAAACATATCAATAAAAGTGGCAAACAACTAGAACACTTAAAAGTTTAGAGCAATAAATTACAAATTTAAATGACTTTTTGTCTAGTAGCTAAGAAAATATTAAAAATAATAATTTATACTGTTTGCATTTTATACAGAACAGGTGAGTGAGAAAGTAAATTGATACAATTATTCTAATGGACAATTTGGCAATGTGTATAAAAGATTTAAAAAATAAACTTCTCTTGACCAAGTCATTGCCTTTCTAGGAATTCACCCTAAACCATTTTTAAAAGAGATGTGTGTGCATACACACTGCAGTGTTGATTATATATCTAAATTAAAGTTTTCAAAATAGATTATATTCTTATTAAGTTATGGCATAACTATTATCAGATCATGGTATAAATACACCATATACATCTACGCCAACATAAAAAGTCATGACATGATTTTAAGACCTAACATATTCGGTGTAAAAAATAAAATAATGCCAACGAGAGTAGTTAATTGTCTTCTTTTCCAAGGAAAGGAGGTAGCTTCTATCCTAATTTTTAAAAACTTAAAAGAATATATGTATATATATATAGAGAGAGAGACAGACAGAGAGACAGAGATACATGCACACATATAAAACACACACACACACACACACACACACACACACACACACACAAGCTCATTGTATCTGTAAGAATTTGTCCCAATTTTTATTTTCTTTTGCAAAAAGGGTTTGTTCTGCATTTTTATGAACTGAGTATACCACTCAGGAGCACACAGTAAAAGACATACCCAATTAGTATCAATATCGGCTTTCAACACTTAGCACTTCAGTAAGAATTAGATAAAAATCATGCATTCTACTGGAACGTGAGTGGGAGACTGATACTGGGGGGTGTACGAGATTTATATTGTAATTTAAGGAATGCCACTGAGCTCTACAGAAATAGCTTACTCAAGGCCACATACTACTAAGGAAGTTGTCGAACTTTTCATTAAACCAAACTGAAAAAAGTTGCACATCAGAATCCTCTATGGTTTCAGTTCCGGTGTAGCATGAAGATGATAGAAGATTCTGAACCCAACTTTTGGAGCATTATCACTAACAACCATATGAGCCTTCCTGGTTGCTGTCCTCAAATTAGTGGTAACTTTTATACAATTTATGGTACAATGTTTAATTCAGACGCTTTTCAGGACCAAGAAAAAAGTGGTATCTGCCTGATGGGTTGACTCCTCTTAGAGAATAAAAGCTATAAAACATTACCATTGGTTTTCCTTTAACTTAACCACTGGGAAGAGTTGGTTCCGACAGTTCAGGATTTCTCATGGCGGATCTTCCAATGTACCCTCCCTCTCCACTGCACCCCATTAAATAATGCACAGATGCGGTAGCAAGCTGGGACACTAAGGAAATCAGGGCAAAGCTGAGCAGCTGGTTCCCCTGAGCCCCTCGGTAGCCATTCCCAACCAGCACCCCACGCACTGCCTCAGACAAGTTTCCCTGGCAGTAGCTAATCTTGCAGTGTCTCAATCCCGTGTGATAACCATTATTGTTGTTTTCATTATTTCAATCTGTAAAATGAGTCTCAGTGAGCCTTAAGGATTTCACCGGAGTTATCAGTGAGTGAGCTGCTTCTGGCTCCGAGGCTAGCATTTACCGTTGCGCTATACGCCCAGCTGATCTGAAACACACCGTGGTGTGGGAGTTTAGTCTCACAGGATTTTACAGGGAAGAGACCATTTAACATAAATCCGTTCCCTCCTAGCCTTTATTTTCACTGTCTTAATTCCATTTCCTGAAATGTTCCTCCACATTTGTATCCAAGATACTTTTTACAATTATCCGTTAAAAAACATGACATATGATTTCCCACTTTTAATTCACCAACGCTAGTTTTTACGAAGCAAATAATGCACTTCTTGCTCCTGTCTCTAAGGTTGATAATTCTCCTTTACCAACAAGACAGAACACAGAGTTTACGATCTGTGAAAATTAATTTGTTGGTGGGGGAGGGAGTGTGAAAAATAGATGTTTCCACTACTTGACTTGTCATACCAGGAAATGAATGAACTATAACAAAAGTGAGATTACCCTGTCTGTCACTCTTGTCAGCTGCAACAACCCTATTAACTCCATCAGGAACACTCAGCACCTCCTGTATCTCATGGGTCCTGACGATAAAGTAACACATTAGATCCAGCAGCCAATTGAACTCCTAATAAGTATTTACTCATAGTAAGACTTGTATTGTCTAGAGGGTGTTTCTTTAGTCAAACATTTTCTTAAAAGTAATCAGATAATTCAGCTCTAGTGATGAGTCAATACCATTCCGCAGCATTATAAAATCACATATTAAACAGATTACATTAACTTACTTGATTGCTGGCGGCTTTTTTCCTCATTAAGGAACCAAAGATCCTCAGTTATACTTCTCAGAACACAATCATATAATCATCTTCAGATATGTTTCAGAATTATATTCTTTAATACCTTACCTCTGTTCTTAATCCACAGACCACTCTATCCTTGCTGTTTTGAGATTTCAATTCTTCCTTTGTTTCTGCTGATATTTCTTCAATATCATTTTTATGTTGACCATAAAGAATAATAAGCTGGAAACAAAAGGTTAAAAAAAATCATTATCACATGATACTACAAAGACTGGTTCCAAGATAATCCTTATTAGTTTTCCGGGTTGTTTTTAGTGTAATTTCTGGAAAGTTTTATTTTTATACTCAGAGTTGAAAAATCTTAAATTTATAGAAAAGAAATCACCAAAACCTCATAAATTCTAATTCATCAATTCGGAATTGGACAAGACCCCCCCCCCCCACAAATGTCTGATAATGGACCATTGATTTTTAACTAACCCAAAAGATCTTGATTTTCAGCCTTTAATATTACTTCCACATTACACCTTGTACTCTTGCCTATGCCTAATTTCTAAGAAGCCTTAATAGTACGTAAATTGTAGCAGAACCAACTTGGCCAGTGAAACAGTACATCAATGTTTTGTTAGAGTTGACAAACTACATGCAGAACATCTACAAAAGATGCCGATAAATCGTCAAAGAAAACTACTGTAGAAAAACAGAACACATGACAAATTATTCAGTACTAAAAAGAAATGCATCAAGTCATAAAAAGACACCGAGGAGCTTTACATGCATATTACTGAGTGAAAGAAACCAATCTGGAAAAGCTACATATTGAGTGATTCCAACTATATGACATTCTGAAGAATGTCAAAGGTGACAATCAGGGGTTGGTGTAGAGAGAAGGGAAGGAACAAGAACAAACAAGAACACCACAGAGGATATTTAAGGCAGTGGAAATCTGTGTGACTGATACTGTAATGGTGGATATGTGTCATTATACATTTGTCTAAACCCATAGAATCTACAAAACAAGAGGTTACCCGAGGTAAACTATGGATATTTGGGTGATAATAATATGTCAATGCAGCTTCATCAGTTGGAACAAGGGTACCGCCCTAAGGAGAACAATGGAGAAGGCTGTGCACGAGTGGCGTAGGGGCTGGGGGGAGTCTGTACTTTCCATTCAAATTGGCTTTGACCTTGACTCTACCCTAAAAAGTCAAGTTTATATTAAAATAAAAACAGAAAAGTGAGAACATTTCTGTAAATACACAGTGTTTTTCCCCATAGCTGTTCTTACAATTAAGTTTCCATACAACCATGAAATTTGATAAATATATAAAATGTGTAGATACGGACACACGTGCTATTTTATTGTATTATACTTTTCACTAAAAATATACTGGTAAATGTTTCTAGAGCTTCTGGAAACTTGTCTTATTTTTATATAATCTTACAATAAATTAGAATATGAAAGCAAATGTTACACAACCTCTTTATAATTAAAAAAAACAGTATTACTCATAATGTGATTATTGTTTTTTTTTTTTAAAGATTTATTTTTTATTTATACATACAAGTTGGGGTACAGGCCAGAGGCGTGGGGCGGTGAGAGGGTTCACCAGAGACAGAGCGGGTAGCAGAACAGGCAGATCAGAAGTACACTGCTGAGGGGAGCAGCGGGCGAGGCAGGAGAGGTCTGCCGCGCCATGTGGGATTCTCCCCCGCCGGGCGTCGAACTCGCGTCGCCGCTGCCGACAGCTCCACAGCGCAGCGCTTAACCGCTGCGCCACCGGGGAGGCCATAATGTGATTATTGTTAATAGCTGCATTAAACATGTACTAATCTTGAGAACTGGAATGCCGTATATATACATATATATTCCTAAGAGTAAATTTTGGTATTTATCCTTTGAACAGTAAATCATATTTTACTAGGCTTAAACAACTTTCCAAAGTTCACAAAGCTAAAAGCTGGAGGAAGAAAATTATAAGAATATTTTTGTCAAATTCATTATCTGAGTTCTAAATCACAAATATTATAACTAAAGCTAAAGTCCATTACAATAACTGTTTAAAGGCAATATACTGATAAACAGATAACAGAGGAAGCATAACAGATGATGCAAAGGCTGCCATACTAGCCATAGGTGACAGTGAAAGTAGATTTGACTTGTCAACAACTACAGAGAGGCTCCATGTTTAGATTTAGTACCACACAGAGTTCAACAAGGACCTCAAGAGTGAAACAGGACAGAAAGACAGAGTTCTTTGAAAGTATGTCTATGCATGTTTCACCATCTTCATAGAAGTAGACACTGTGGCATTAATCTCTGGCCAAAATAAAAGTTGTTTTGCTAAAGAAAATAATGACTTGCCAGGGTAAAATGAAAGCAACAGGTTACGGGTTGAGTTCACCAAAGTAAAATCCAATTAAGTCTGATAATTGAATGCCCCTAGCTTAACTTCTGAAATCTTGGTCATTAAGGCTCAGGGAATTAGATCAATCAATAAGCTCTGCCATTGTCAACAGAACATTCAATCAACCTTACCACTCAAGGAGAGAAGAGGTGGGGAAATAAATTTTCATACACAACAGTCGGGGGAATCCACACCAATTAACAAAAATAATTCCATTTTCTTCATCATTGTAAGTAGAAAATCAAGTATCTTTGTATACAGAATCTAAGAGCATGAAAAAAAAATTAATAATGCTCAAGATTAAGTAACAGAGTGTCTGACAGGGAAAATGAAACAGAAAAATGGCACAACTTAAAACAAGAAAGAGAATGTTACACTTTAGAAAAAAATGAATATATGTAGCATTCATAAATTTAGGATAGAATAATTTTGAAATTGAGAGAATAAACTAATTTTTTTATTGCCTTGCCATCCATCCTTTGGGTAAATTTACTAAAACAGTTGGAAGACAGAGTTGAATATTGTGATGCCCAACAATTCAAGCATCGTTCCTGTTCTCTATACATCCAGCTTGCTGGACAACTTCCATGTTTCCATCGCATTGCACATTAATCAACACACTGACAATCTGCAGACTGTCTCTCTTCCCCATCAACAGTTCATTACCAGCTACTTCGCATTTTGATGAGGAAGGGAACTATGCGAGCTGAAGTGTAGAACCTCCTTGGTCCCCAGTCCTGGAGGTCCCATTCCAGCTCTTGGTTTCCTCATTCTATCAAATGTCTTGAAAGCACTTCTTACATTCTCCTCCATAAGCTCCCTTCTCATTCCTTCCTCCATTGATTTATACTATATCCATCGTCCATACTTCCTAATATACAGTATTCATCTTTGCCCTGACTTAAGTTTTTGGCAGAAAATGACGTTGTTGACAATGCCTTGTTCAGACACGCTTCCGGTCTATGTGTAGAAAAGCTTCTGCTCCCTTTCTTCTGGTCTTTCCAACCATTCTGTCTTCCGTTTATTTTTCTTTGTCCGAGCTGGTGCCAATCCTTCAAGCTCTCTTTGCCTTCGTTTACTACCCCAACTCTCTATGGTCCCACCTACTCCTGTGGCTTCAATCAGCATATTACTGCTCATTGTTCAAATTTCTTTTCTCAAACTTTCAACAGTCTCCCAAATATTTCCATCTCTACTTTGGCATGTTCAGAAGTAAATTTACCAAGCTTAGACAGGTTTCCTCTTTGCCTGGATGCCCCAAAACTCTTCTTCACACTGAAGATGGAATCTTTTATTTCATTGTAATCAAACTGACCTCAAGTCAACACTTGTCAGTGATTGTCCCATCGCATTGTGTTTGATGACTGTATCTATAATTTGACTCTAGGATAAATATTAAATATCACCTACTTCAAAGTCTAAGGCCAAGTGCTTAACAATTAGTCAGGTTCTAATAGTAATACCGTGTTTCTATGAAAAGTGAGGAAAATAAGACAGAATGTTAGCAGATAGAATAGAAGACCACCCAGACGCAGTGCACCTAGGAAGAGATAAGAGCAAGGTGAAGGGTCCACCTTGAATTAATTATATTTGTATAAAGAATTCTCTGAAATGTCATGCCTTATAGCAACAAAAATTTTACCAAAATTCATTATAGAAATTTTACCTAAATCACTCCCTCAACTTACAGAATTGTAGGACAGACACTAAAGAAGAAAACTTAACTGATTAAAGTACAATGTTTCGGATTCTTTGGTCAAAATAATAACACTAGAAATTGTCTGAGTGATCTTAAATACTTTTTTTGCTCTCTTGCTGATGTATCATTTACATTTTTAAAGATTCCCTTAAAATCGCCTATTTAGATTAAAAAACTGAAATTTCTGATGAATTTTAAATATTGATGATTTAAATAAAATGATCAAGCCATACTTTACTATTGCAATGCTATCTAAAAACCATAGAAATTTGGGTCTCCCTGGTGGTGCAATGGGTTAAATCTCAGCACTGTGAAGCTATCCACAGCCGCTGCAGCATGACCTCACTCCCTGGCCAGGGAGCTGACCCACATGGCGCAGCAGACCTCTCCTGTCTCCCCGCTGCTCCCCTCAGCAGTGTATTTCAGTAGATCCATCTGTTCTGCTCCCCATTCTGTCTCTGGTGAATCCTCTCACTGCCCCACACCTCTGGCCTACACCCTAGATCTTGTATGCATAAATAAATAAATCTTTAAAAAAATAAAAAATAAAAACCATAGAAATTTGATATTCATTGTAATTTACTTAAAATATATATACTGTTAATTTTATTTAACATTTATTTCTATATTACCTCCTTTAGATGATATTGTAACAAGTTTATACATGAAAATATTTTTATTTTATAACATGCAATAAAATATGTATATGAATTATGTATGGAGGTGTTGTGACTGTAAGAGAACAAGTGTTTAAAAGTTTCTTTTGGATTGAATTATCTTAACAATTATTATAGGCACATCATTGCTAAAAACAAGACAAGATAGCACATATTGTGATAATTATTAAATATAAACTAATCATTAACTGCAAATGCATCTGTTAATGAGATGGATAGATACACTTTTCAATTAGTTTGTGTATCCAAGGATGAAATTACTTATTGATAGAATGAAATAAGAATTACCAGTTTTATTTATTCATTTTTAAATGCAGGCACTGAGAAATCTGATCACACATGTTGATAGAAAAAGATGTGTTTTTAAAGCAGACTCTTTGCTTGTGTTGTTTGTTAATACCCTTTTGAATATATGGCCAGGTCATTATATCATTGTATATTACATTTATTTTTCATCATCTATATACTGCCAATCCATTAAGTCCTACTACAGTTTTTTTATGAACAGGAAGGACAGAATCCACCTGAAACACCAGAGGTTTTGTAACTCATTGATGAGCGGGCTTTTCAACACCAATATTTCAAAACATCTCTTTTTTTCGGTATTGCTGAGTTTTTCCCTTTCTTTTAGAATGTTCTGAAGTTATACTGGGGTTGGATATAAGCATACTTTTCATTTGGGAAGTGGATGGAGAGTAAGGTGGAACCAAAGAACTTGCTTGCGAGTTCAATGGTAGATCAACTTTTGAAGATCTTATATGGAAGGTGGGAGTCTGGGGTTGAAACCATCTATTTCTGTGAGGAATTGTGGGAAGATACCCTTGCCGTGGTCATGGCAATTAATCAATGTCTAGAAATCTCTCTATGAAAACAGGTGAAGCATTAGAATAAAAATATTAAAAGCCTGCGGATGCCTAGAGCCGAAGAAGGGGACACATTTACCTATGAACCCTGAGACACAAGTGGGCTAAGACAATTCACTCAAGAGCTTCAAGAGTTGTAGGGTCTCTGGATCCAGATGCAAAAATTAAAGAGAAAGAACATAATCTGGAGATCTGGAGAACCCTAAAATTGACTGTAGACATTTCCTGGGACAGGCCTCCTGTCAATGTGAATACAGTAGATGAAACTAGGGGAGCTTGTACATCTGACTTGTGAGTGTGTGGACAAATCCACAGTAAAGTCTGAAGAAACTATTCTTTTTTTAAAAAAAAAGATTTATTTTTATTTATTTATGCATGAAAGAACTGGGGTGTAGGCCAGAGGTGCAGGTGGTGAGAGGATTCACCAGAGACACAGTGGGGAGCAGAAAAGGCAGATTGACTGAAACACATTGCTGAGGGGAGCAGCGGAGAGACAGGAGAGGTCTGCTGCACCATGTGGGAAGCTCCCTGGCTGGGGACTGAACTCAGGCCACAGTGGCTGGTGATAGCTTGATAGTGCTGAGACCTTAACCCCTGTGCCACCCGGAAGGCCCCTGAAGAAATGATTGTTTATCCTACACATTCTTTAAAAAGTGACAAACATCCTACAATGCCACACCCTATACAGAGAGGGAAATGCTGAGAATAGAGCCCATATTGAGAAGCTCAGTGGTGTGAAATCAGAGAAAAGTAGGATCTTTGTAAAGCCCAGTCAAGTACCAGGGCCAGGAGTTACGGGAATGGACATGGCCATAATGTGGGGCACCACACACAGATGTTAAGAGTGGTGAGCCCCAGAGCAGAGAGGCTGGAAAACATCTCTTTACCGACACATTTTCATTACACAGATGAAAAACTAAAGTCACATAAGAATGAGCAACAAAAGAGAATAATATTAGATCATATGGAATGTTGCCATGAAACAAAAGAATAAGAAGCAGAATTATGTTCTTACAGATAATGAACTAATTATACAGATACTGACAACATTCTAGAAAGTCCTGCCCAACAGAGAAAAAGAAAACGAGGATCAACTTTATTAAAAAAATTTAATGAAATTGTAAGTTATATAAAAGAGCAACACAACCAAGAATTAGAACAACTCCGATATGTAATGGTATTTGGAATTAATAGAAATAAAATAAAAATCATTTCAGAATGAACTACAAGGAACACAAGAGCTAATAAGCGCACAGATAATGCCTCATGAGGTAAGATTTTAAAAACAAACATGAAAAGTCTAAAAGTAATAAAGGTAAAAGATTAACAGGGAAGTCAGGAACCATTGTGAGTGCCAATGAAGACTCAGCATATTTATACATTCCTCATACTGTCCAGTGAAAAGGCTTAAATAATGACCACTGAGCAGCAACACACAGTCCTGTGCAAGGGACCTTGGGATATTTTTTAAGAATCCAGGACCCATTGAAATGGCTTACGCCCAGGGCCTCCCTGGTCGGCGAAGGGGTTAAAGTTTCAGCACTATCCAGCTACCACCAGCTTCTGTGGCCTGAGACTTCTATCCCTGCCCAGGGAGCTGACCACATAGCACAGCAGACCTCTCCTGTCTCTCCACTGCTCCCCTCAACAGTGTATTTCAGTCAATTTGCCTGTTCTGCTCCCCACTCTGTCTCTGGTGAATCCTTTCACCCCTCCCCCACCTCTGGCCTACACCTCAGTTCTTGTATGCATAAGTAAATAAAAGTAAATCTTTTTAAAAAAATCTTTTCACAACACAGAGTAAAGGAAATTAAAGATGACTAAGATTACTCCAAACCCCCCCCCAAAAAAAAAAGTTCTCAGTACAGGGAGTTTTCTGCTTTCTAAATAAATCAGTAAGGATAAAACTGCAGTTGATTGAAGCACACTCAATAAGTTTAAATTCATGTATTCATAATTATACTTTAAAAACCTAATTTGATTAATACTGGAAAATGAAGTGATCCAACTCATTATTCTGAACATTGGTAAAGGGAAAAATATCTATCATGTATCCTGGTGATCTAATGAGCAAAATATTCTATGAGATGAACTTCTTTCTCCTTAAATATTCCAACTAATAATTTAAGCAATAACAGATTCAGAACATTGCAATTTTGCAATGCCCAGTCCTCGGCAGTTCTGGACATGAACTTAGTCTACCAGCAACACAGACACGGTCAAACATCCAGAGCTTGAGACCGAAGATGATCATGGAACTAATCCAATTAGATCTCTTGATCCAAAGACCATTGTGTAGGAAATTCAGAGGACATAGTCCTCTGAAAAGCACAACATAGGATGAAATCTATAAAATTCAATTTAAAACTCCACAGGATAGTGAACCTAGGTAGGTTTTTTATTTTCTCAATAAATTTTTTAAAATGGGAGACAGATTTCAAGAAAAATATGCATAGTAAGACAAACATAGGAAGGCATATCCATCTCAAATATCTGCACCTTATTTGACATTTTTATTCAAGTAAGTAAACCCTGAAAATCAAATTACTTATCAAAAAACTCAATTGGAATTTTGAAAGCAATTTTTATTGGCAAAATATTGGGGATTTTTTAGGTCTGAAAATGGTAATGTGTTTAACAAAAAGAAAAGAGGTCTTTTGTTTTGCAATATGGAAAGCTAGACCTTCAGGTTGAATAACAAAGTGAAATAAAGATGGGGATTTTATAGGTGAAAATGATGAACCATGCATGAGTCAATAATTTTTTTTAAAGATTTATTTTTTATTTATACATACAAGCTGGGGTATAGGCCAGAGGCGTGGGGCAGCGAGAGGGTTCACCAGAGACAGAGTGGGAAGCAGAACAGGCAGGTCAGAAATACACTGCTGAGGGGAGCAGCGGGCGAGGCAGGAGAGGTCTGCCGCGCCATGTGGGATTCTCCCCGGCTGGGCGTCGAACTCCCGTCGCCTCTGCCGACAGCTCCACAGCGCAGCGCTTAACCACTGTGCCACCAGGGAGGCCCAATAATTTTTAAATATGGCTGATAGTAGCACTGGGGTTTGTTTAGGTTATTTCTCTCTTCATAGAGCTAAGTTTTAAAAATAGAAGAGGTATCCTCCTACTTACAGACTCTATTGCTTTTCCTTGTCCATGAGTGTATTTAGTGTAAAAATTTCTGACTTCAGCTTAAAGTATGGGATGTACTGACTTACAGTCTCCTGGCGAGTAATTTAGTAACTGAACCTGTATCTATATATACATTATTATTTACAGAACTCATAGATGAAATGTATATACAGAAATTATAATTTACATGGAATAGAGGCTAACTTTCTTCCCTATATGGTGACAGTGCTTCATTCAAGAGCTGTATCAAGTCACAAAATTATAAATCAAAAATATGAAAATTGGCCTCCCTGGTGGCACTATGAAGCTATCTGCAGCACAAGTTTGGTCTCTGGCCAGGGAGCTTCCCACATAGTGCAGCAGACCTCTCCTGTTTTCCTGCTGCTCCCCACAGCAGTGTATTTCAGCAGATCTGTCTGTTCTGCTCCCCACTCTGTCTCTGATGAATCCTCTCACCCCCCACACCGCTGGCCTACTCCCCAGCTCTTGTATGCCTAAATAAATAAATCTTTAAAAAATATATGAAAATTTTTCTTTTTCTTTCTGGCTTATTTCACTGAGTATGAGAGAAAAATATCGAATGGTTTCACTTATAACAGGACTATAGGGAGGCCGGGTGGGAGAGAGACACTCAGCGGTGGGGGGGGGGGTGGGGGGAGGAGGATAAGGGCACAAAATGGAAGAGAGGAGAATACAGGGGACCATGGAGATGGATCACGGGTGAATTGGTGGTGGGCTGCCCAAGGGGAATACAAAATGTAAAAGACATAAATAACAATAAAAAAAAAGAAAGAAATAACACCACCAAAAAAAAAATATATGAAAATTAACACATCCCTATTGTGTACATTCGAAAGTATTCAAAACATCATTTTGAATACTAGCATTTTGCAGTGCTCACCATCCCTCTCAATCGTGTTAAAGTGCAGGCTCAGTACTTGGTTCCATACCCCAAGGTTATACAATTTTAGCTGATAGCTGCATTCTGTCCAGAGTCATTCAAAGACCAGGGAAAAGTCAATTAGAGTCCCAAAAAATGATTATTCTTAACAGATTTATCCACAAGGTTATAAAGGATATCACAATGGTCAATAGAGGATTAATCATGACTTACAGAGAATGCTGATCTGAGAAACTTTATTTGTATTTCCATAAAAATGAATAGTTAATAAGGGAAGACACCAGGGTGTAGTTCTTTATGTCAGTGTTTATCCATTTATATAAAATATTTTTAGAGAGACATGTTGATATGAATTGATCAGGAAAAAAAAACTTATTTGTACAATTGTTGACAAATGCAGAAATCAGTCCTTTTCCTTTATTACACATTTTTTTAATTTATGCATACAAGCTGGGGTGCAGGCCAGAGAAGTGGGGCAGTGAGAAGGTTCACCAGAGACAGAGTGGGGAGCAGAACAGGGAGATCGACTGAAACACACTGCTGAGGGGAGCAAGGCAGGAGAGGTCCACAGCGCCATGTGGGAATCTTCCCCTGCTGAGCATTGGACTCATGCTGCAGCTTCTGACAGCTCCACAGCGCTGTGTTCAACCCACTGAGCCACCAGGGAGGCCCTATTCCACTTTTAAACTGGAAATACTGCTTTTGTTATCCCCTTGATTTCTGAGTTAGCCTTTTTTTTTTTTTTTAGCAACTTCAGGTATTAAATCACAATAAGAACAATTTATTTCTTAGTCACAGTCTCGAAATACAATTCCTAGCATTTTTGTAAAAGAATAACAGCAGAGTAGTCAAAAGAACATTGGAAAAAGATCCAGAACCTTGCATTGTATGGATCTGACAGGACTCATAAGGCTTCCCCTGCACTTGGACAATCAGACCTTTTAGGCCTCAAGGTCATTTACTGCTCACAAAAGGTGGAAGACAAATAGGAATATGATGTGAAAGTAAGAGACTGAAATTATCTCTCTTAATAAATTAGCAAAAGGAAGACTAATTAACAACTTAAAAACGTAAAAAAAGAAAATGTCACACAAAAGGGGGAGATGACCTTTGTTCTTTTAAATCAGGAAAGAAGAAAACATCCTTAATAAGGCTGTTACTTATTTTAAAGTTGTCATGACATAGAAAATATTCACATATTCCATATACAAACTTTTCTGTAATTACATTTAAAGGGAAACAGGATGGAAACTATACTTCGAACAGATGGTCAAATGCTACTGACTGCTGGGCAAGACAGGGCAACAGAGGCCTAAGCTACCAACTTGAAGCCTTTAAAAAGGACAAAAGAGAGGAAACCAATGTTATAAAAGCACAGGATACAGGATATTAGCTAATTCCTGAGAATGAGAAATGAAAAACAAACAACCAACAAAAAAAAAAAACAGTCCAGTATAGCCTGGAAGGAGTTTTAGTTCATCTAGTAAGGGGGAAGCAAGGAAATATGGGGTGATTTCCCAGAGTTGATACCTCACAGCAGGGAGGATGGGGGCGGAGCTACGTGGCTTGAGAGTTGAGTAAGAGGGATGTGTGGGGGCTGGAGAGGCTGGGGGAGGAACTAAGAGGAACTGAGTGGGGCTGGGAAGGATGGGGGAGGAGCTGAGAGGGATGGG
>PVIJ01021293.1:0-18838 GCA_004024925.1 Scalopus aquaticus | reverse complement strand
TCCTCCCCTCCCCCCCCCCCCCCCCCACCCGCTGATTGTCTCTCTCCTATTTGGTTTCCCTATAGTCCTGTTATAAGTGAAACCATTTGATATTTTTCTCTTTCTTTCTGGCTTGTTTGGCTCAGTATGACCCCCTCTAATTCCATCCATGTCGCTGCAAATTGCATGTGTTTATCTTCTTTGAATGCTGAATAGTATTCCATTGTGTATATGTACCACATCTTCTTGATCCAATCATCTATTTTTAGACATCTGGGTTGCTTCCATACCTTTGCTATTGTGAACAGTGCCGCAATGAACATACAGGTGCATGTATCCTTTCGGATTAGTGTTTTTGTGTCCTTTGGGTAGATTCCCAAAAGTGGTATTGCTGGGTCGTATGGAAGCTCCATGTTGAGCAGTTTGAGGAATCGCCATACAGCTTTCCATAGTGGTTGGACCAATTCACATTCCCACCAGCAGTGTAGGAGAGTTCCTTTTTCTCCACATCCTTTCCAGCATGTTGTTGCCTGTATTTTTAATGTGTGCCATCCTCACAGGTGTGAGGTGGTATCTCATAGTGGTTTTGATTTGCATTTCCTTGATTATAAGTGATGTTGAGCATTTTTTCATGTGCCTGTTGGCCATTTGCTTTTCTTCTTTGGAGAAGTGCCTTTTTAGCTCTTCTGCCCATTTTTTGACCGGGTTATTGGCTTTGTTTTTGTTGAGTTGTATGAGTTCCTTGTAAATTTTTGTTATCAGTCCTTTATCAGATGTATTGTGCGCAAAAATCTTTTCCCAGTTGGTAGGGTGTCTGTTAGTTTTGGTTAATGTCTCTTTTGCTGTACAGAAGCTTTTTATAAAATCATAATTTTCGTACGAATATATGGTGAGCTTGTTTCAGAAATTAATTCCTCAGAGAGGTGTTATGGACTAATTTGTACTTGTAAAAGCAACATGATAAAATCATAGCTCCAGTACCTCAGGTTCTGACTGTATTTGGAGATGGAGCCTTTAAAGAGGCAATTAATGTCTTAAAGGTGGTGCCCTGAACCCAGCAATACACAATTTAATAAGAGGAAGAAGCACTGGGGCGCATACATAGAAAGAGCTTGTACGGAGGCTGCAGGAGGGGTACCGCCAGGCCAAGCAGGGAGGCTTCAGAGGATGCGCCCCTACTGGTGCTTTGGTTTTGAACTTCCAACTTCCAGAACTGTGAGAAAATACATATTTCTATTGTGGAAGCCACCCATCTGCGGTATTTTAATAACATACAATAAATCAAACATAGTCATGTTGTCCTAGAGCAGAGTTTCTCAGCATCGGCACTGCTGGCATTGTGGACTGGGCAGTGCTTTGCTGGGGGCCAAAGGGTGTTTGTCCTGTGCATGGTAGGACGCTTGGCAGCATCTCTGGCCTTTGCCCACTAGATGGCGGTAGTATCTACTCCGTGTCCAGTTGACAATCAAAAATATTTCCACACATTCATTGCCAAGTGTCCCTTGGGTGACAAAATTGTCCCCAGCGAAAATTACTGCTCTAGTATAGCTTAAATTTTATTTTTTAAAGATATATTTGTGTATACAAGAACTGGGGTGTAGGCCAGAGGTGCCTGTGTGTGTGTGTGTGTGTGTGTGTGTGTGTGTGTGTGAGAGAGAGAGAGAGAGAGAGAGCACGCACGCGAGCGTGAGCGCATTCACCGGAGACAGAGTGGGGAGCAGCAGGCAGACAGGAGAGGTCTGCTGCACCATATGTGGGTCCCCTCCCTGGCTGGATCAAGCTCATGCTGGGGATTGAACTTATACTGCAGTGGCTGGCTGGCAATAGCTTGATAGCACTGAGACTTTAACCCTGAGCCACCAGGGAGGCCCTCTAGTGTAACTTTAAATTCAAAAATCAAAGCCATTTTTTTCCTTTCTTAGAAGCAGATAAATGTTGTAACTCTGTTTAAATTCCTGCTCTCACCCTGCACACATGCACACACTCTATCTTTTAACCTCTCCAAGTTTCATTTCTTCATCTGTAAAATTGAGAAAAAATATATATTTTTTTTGTGGATTAAGTGACATTATAAGGGCCAAAGCTAGCAAACTCAAGTCATACACTTGGCTTCATGCTTGGCTGCTCTGCCCTGTAACAGGTTGTATACCTCTGGCCCAGCAAGCACAAAGCAGCCTGGGGCCACTTTGACCAGGGACTGACATGTGGGTCCATGTCCAGGGAACTGCAGGCGGGTGCAGTCACTGAGAAGCCAGGTCCCTGCTGCTGATCGGGGTGACTCTGGCAGGGCAGAGGAGAGTGGTCTTGGGAGTCAGATGGGAGAGGAAGGTGCCTCTTTCTTTCCCTTCCTTCCTCCTTTTCCTCCGTTCTACTCCCTTTCCCTCCACTCCCCTTCCCTCTGCTCCCCTCACCTCCTCTTTCCTCCCCTCCCCTTCTCTCTCCTTCCCTCCCTTTCTCTCCCCTCCCTTTAATCAGGCAACATTACATTACAGTGCTGCATATGTTCTAAGATAACAGCTTCTCCTCCTGTCCACCACTAAATGTTTATTCACAAATCACCACCACAGACTCAGCCCTTGTACCCAGCCCCAGCTCTCTCCTCCTCTTTCTTTCTTTCTTGGCTACTGACCTAAAACATTTTGTTAGTTTCAGGTGTACAACATAATTATTTGACATTTGTAAACAATGCAAAATGATTATGATCATAAGAATATTTCCCATCTCTTTGTAGCCAATTTTCAAATCTGCAAAAACAGTATCATTGTCTGTGGACTCCATGTTGTGCACTGCATCCCCCGACTTATTTTACAACTGGAAATGTATACCTGTGGACCCCCTTCAACAATTTCACTCATTCCCCAACCCCCATCCCTTCTGGAATTCTCTGAATCTATGAGTTTTGTTTCTGTTTTTGAAATCACAAGGTACTTATCTTTCTCTGTTTGTTTTAATTCACTTAGCATAATGTCCTTAAGGTTATTCATGTTGTCACAAATGGCTTGATTTCATTCTTTTTCATGGCTATGTATTATCCCATTGTAGCCCTTTCATTATGCTTGGCCGTCACAGCTTGCCAGTTCTCGCCTCTCCCCCAAAATTGATGTAGCTGTCAACAATTCCCCTCTTTTATGCCAGGACTCAGGGCTGCCCCATGCTTTTTCCCCCCAAATTAAAATTATTATTGTTATTTTGAGGTAACTTGGTTTACAACACTGTATATGATTCAGAGATGTAGGATCCCACCTCTTCAGATACAGGTTACCACACCTATCTCCCATGCTTCTTGCTGAAGGGAGACTCTTGCTGTCCCTCCTTTGCCTTAGGGGAGATGGGGGCAGCAATTCCATATGGAAGTGTTACTGGCATCTTCTGTTCCTGATTTTCAGAGGTGAGCTTGTTTATCAACTGAATTGAATTTATAGACTTATTGTAGAAATACTTTATGCCTTTGTAGGAATTGAAGGAAAAGGAGCTTTTGTGGTCCCTGGCCTCTTCCTGAAGGACAAGATGCTGTGGTTTCCCAGGAAACCACTCTAAGACCAGCCCAGATCCCTCCTGGGACGCTACTGCCCAGCAGGGGGTATCTGTACCTGGGGCAAAGGGAGTGGTGAATTAACGCTAGGAGTGACATAGAAAGCTTGTTCAGCCTGAGGTGTTGTAGCTCTTTCCCATCTGTGAGGACAGTTGCGCCTCACTCCCTATTTATGAACCTCAGTTGAGGTACCTGGGTGTGAGGCCCTGGACTGGACCCTAATGGGGAATGCAATGAAACTGCCTTCAGGGAAAGAAGTGTGTCAGGACAGTCCATACCACCTCCTTCAAGGTTTCTCAGGTGCCCTCCTGCCCTGCCCCTCCCCTCTTATTCCAGCAGGCAAGTGAACTAAAGTGAATTAATCATTTTATATAAGCCAGGAGAGGACTAACCTGTGTGGATTGTGACTTGCCAGTCATTACTCCCCAGCAGTGAGGAGGCCCTGGGAGGGGTGTGCACCAGCAAGGCCAGGCCACCTGGCCAAGAACAGCACCATTTACGAACCTTGATCTCCCCAGATTTGAGTTTCCTCATGAAAGAAACAGAGGGTAAGAGCACAGTCCTGTTTTCCTTCTCAACTATGAGAATCAAGTCTAAGAACTTTTTTTTTAAGTGGGAACAGGAATTTAGGAACTTTGTTATTCTGGGTGAGAACTAAGGCTTCTTTCTTAAAGAAATATGTGTAACAGAGTGGCTAATTATTTACCACTTCACACAGATATTTAATGAAGCCCTACTGTATTCCAAGCATTGTATCTGATGATCCAACAGTGAACAAAACAGAGAAAATCCCTCTTTCTCACATTGTATTGTGGAGAGATCATTGGTAAACAAAATAAGTTAATTAATGTGCTAGTTGGTGATTGAGGGTTTGGAGGAAGAGCAAGAAAGAGGGAGTAGTGCAGCAGTCAGTCCCCCATGCTGTGCTGGGGCTGAAATGATGCTCTGTTGTGTCTTAGATGACGTTTTAGAATGGTTGCCTTCTTGGGCTCTCTGCAATCACTGTTGCGGGGGGAGGGGGAGAAGGGAAAGCTGTTGTGCTGTGAGTGAAGCTGGTGTGTGCTGTTGCTGTGATTACAGCTGCTGCTGCTGCTGTTTACCCTGGGAACCCTTTATCCACCATGAGTTCTTGTCCCATGAAACTGTAAAAAGGAATTCGTAGACAAACCCTCAGATAAATAAGAGCAGAGAAACAAACTTTGTTCAAGAAAGTAAAGAAAAGTTTGGAGTGATAGCAGGCAAATGGGGCTTTAAAGTTGGACAAAGGCAGTGCCCAAATTGCTTACCGGTCACTCTCTTGGTTCTGCACCCACGTGCACAATTGCAAGACTACTCAGCTTAGGGAACAAAAACAATGGGATTTATTTAACAAAAAGGGAAAAACAAAGAATTACTGAAATCAACTTACGGTCGTTTACCTTACTTAAAGCAATGTCCAGTCCTTTAAGTCCCAGAAAAGTAACAAAGGTGGAGTCTTCCTGCCACTGCTGATGTGGAGCTCCTCTTCCAAACAATAGGCCACGTTTCTGCAATGGCATCTTCCTGCTTCTGCAGACGCACAACAGCCAGAGAGTAGGCCAGGTTCTAACTCACAAGGATGACACAGAACACAACTGGAGATGCTCCCGGAACTTCCATGGTGCCCCAGCACAGCACCAGGCCAACAACACTGCAAACAGCAACTACAGCAGCCAGAGGGCCCCACAGACTGCCCTCACGCATTTTAGGAAGGTGCCTGCTTCGGGGCTCTGCCTTCTTCCTTCGGCTGAAGTAAAGATAAAACTGGGAGCAGTTTCCGTCGCTCGGCTACTTGCAAAGCCTCCAAAGTTGCTGGCCCCAAAGTAACTGGAGATTCAAAAACATTTCTTCTTTTCCTACATCATGGCTACTGCTTCCTCTATTCCTGCATCATGGCGACTGCATCTCCTTCTCCCTCAGTCCCTTTTATTTTTTATCACAAACTCCACCCCAAATTGCAAACTTAGCATTTTCCCTGGGGCTATTCTTTCTCATCAGCAAACCCCTCCAGGGGGCACCAACTTTACCGGACTTTGGTCTCAGCCCGGTTACAGGAGGAAAAAGAATAAAAGCAAAGACTCCAAGGCAGCTATGCAAGGAGGAGCAAAAGACACCATATGGGCCTGTGTCTAGGGGATAGTTAAACCTTTTTTTTTCTTTTCATTTCTAAATTGTCATCATCCTACTTTATGACTGGCTTTTTCTCCTAGTGGCCATATTCGTCTGGGCAGATGTGCCCATTTTCCCAGCTCTCATCTTAGAGTTTACCTTTACCTTCCCTGTCCAGGGTCTCTAAGGCCTTCAAGTTTAGCCTTAAAATTTACTGCCCCGCTCCCTCGTGGTGCAGGGGATTAGTCTCAGTGTTATCAAGCTATCACCAGCCACTGTGGCTCCCTGGCCAGGGAGCTAAACCACATGGCTCAGTAGACCTCTCATCTCACCCGCTGCTCCCCTCAGTGGTGTCTTTCAGTGGATCTGCCTGTTCTGCTCCCCACTCTGTCTCTGGTGAATCCTCTAACCACCCCACACCTCTGGCCTGCACCCTGGTTCTTGTTTGCATAAATAAATACAATAAATCTTTAAAAAAAATTTCCTGCCCCCATTTGCCTTCCTGGATTTCTGACCTCATCTGTGGAGTATGTTTGATTAGCATTTCTTAGAATTTACTGTCCTTATCTCTGCAGTGTTTTGGTTAGCACTTCTTTAACTCTCCCTAAGTCCCTGACTGCCTAATTAACACTAACTTGCCCCCAGGACTCAAGAGGACACCTGTAGCCTGTGAAGAGGCTCTGGTGGCAGGAGCCGAGGTGTCCTGCCCTAGCCAGGGAGGATCTGAGGCTTGTCAGCAGATGAGAACCTCATGGGAGACCCTGAGGCCTCAGAGTCTTTTCTTCGATGCTCAGGAGTTGAGAATGTGCTCACTGTTAGAATCCCCATGCTGGGCACTGTGCTAAGTGCTGTGTGTAGATTATTTCATTGAATACTCCTGATAGTGGACTCAGGGTGCTATTATTACCTCCATTTTGTAGACCAAGGCTCAAGGGCTAATTCACTTGCTCAAAGTCTCCAGCAGGTGTGTGCTTGAGCTGGGACTCCAACTTGCATTGTTGTGCTCTAATATCTTTTTTCCTTTGTTTTTCCCGATCAGTCTTTCTACAAAACACCAATACTGTTCCTTCTTCATTTCATCTCTTATTCTCCAGGTCACTCTGAAACACTGTGTTCTTCATCAAGCTCTTCAGCCCAGGGGTCACAGTCTTCTATTTCCTCTCTGGATTAGCAAATGGCTGATTTACTACTAGATCTGTCTGTTTATACTCAGGTATTAGAGTTCCCAGAATCCTCTTTCTGCTGCTTTTCTCCTATAACTTCACAAGCCATTACCAGGTTAGGCGGCTAATTTTTCAATTTGCTCTTGGAATCATTCTCCATTCCTGGCCTGTTTTTCTCAGAATTGCAGGAGAGCTGATCCCTGCATGTCACTGCCTGCCCGCTCTTTCTACTGTATTTGTGAAGCCTCTTTTGTATTAAAGAGCGATCTATTTAGACAATTAGAGTTTGGACTTAATTATGATTGTTATCTTTTTTTGGTCCACTCAGATTCTTTGATTGCTGATCATAATTCTCAATTGGTAATAAGTTTTTAAAATATATATACACACACACACATATATATATATAGACATAAAGAAAATATATTGGCTACTGAATACAAGTAGTTTGGGTGAGCATACTATTTCTGGACATGGGGTCTTAAGGGTAGGGAAAGATTAGCAAAAGCATCCTCAGGTAAGAAAAGTGAGGTCTTGTGCTCTAGCTCATGCCACGGGGCTCTTTCTGCTGGCATCCCCCATACACCAGGAAGGGGTGGGTGAAGGTGAGAAGAGTGACAGCACCAGCACCATGTAAACACAGAGTGGGTCATTCTGGAGGGGGCTTTTGATGAGGGTGAATATGGGAAATTGGCTCCCAACTCTGATTATCTAAATAATTAGATAGCTTTCCAATCTTTGCTCTGTAGGCTGAGTGTTTTGGTGTTCCTGTTGAGGAAATGTAGGTTTCAATCAAGGGCACCCCCTCTACACCCCATGTGCTGTAGGGACCACCCAGGCTCGATGGAACCTATGGCCCCCTTCACTGCCTTTTGCTTTCCCGCTTCTGCTGGAGACACGGGGATAAGCTGTATCTCACTAAGCACTGATGTAAGAAAATCCAGAGTGCAAGTAAGAGGATAAGCAGCAGCTGTCACTGGCCCTGCACTGGGGTGATAGTGGGGAAGATTGGGGAGGACCGTAGAGAAGGGAGAAAAGGTTTATTGAAGGTGCAGTTGCAACTCGGCACAGTTGAGCAGTGGCCCGTGGGAAGGCAGCTACTGAGTACGGAGCTGGATGGCTTCAGGCATGTGAAATTGACTTTTTTCATTACTAGAAAATAATTTTAAAATTTAAATATACTGTATAAAGCTGCTGTAGTGAAGGTCAAAGAAAAACATTTATAGGCTCATTTAGTGTTTCTATGCCCATTAGCATCAGCTGGGGAGCTTTTAAACATCTTGATGCCCAGGTTACACCCTTGGCCAATTAAGTCCAAATTGCAGAAGTCATCGGTTTTGTCCCAGGTGTGTGGTGTGCGGTGAAGCTGAGAACTGCTTACTTGATGAACGTGCATTTGTGACCTCCACTTGTACAGAAGGAGGCGGTGGAGCGTTCTCCTCCTGGGGCCTTTCCTTTTGAAAGGTGTGCCATGCCACAAGCTCTCCAGGGCCCTAGATGGAAGCCAGAAGGAAAACTTCAAGTGCTCTCCTGTTGTGTGTCTCTTGAGGGGCCCAACCTCTGGTCGTGAAATGTGGTTAATTACGGCCATGGCAGAAGGTTGCAAAAGTTCCTTCCTAGTTCATGTTCTCTGAATCTAACATCCTGTCCTGGGTACAGTCTCAGATAGCAGGTTCCACTGTCTGTCTTGTGATAACAACTAGGCATCATACTTGTGCAGTCACCTCCCACCACGTGCTAAGGCCAAGGAGTACGTGTCCCAAGAAATTATCTTCAAAGTTTCAGAAGGACTGCGGATGGCAGCCTCACAAGATAGACAGCGGCCTGGTGGGCAAGCGGCAGTGGCTGATTCCTTCCCCCTCAGATGGTGGAGTCACCCACTGTTTTTTCCTTGACTGTGTTGTCTCTCTGGGGTCACATCCTTTGGCCCACATGCTCGTATTTCTCAAATCTGTGCCACCTATTCTTCTCTGCTGAATTCCAAACCCCCATTTTCTTTTTCTTTTTTATTTAATTTATATCCTTTACATTATTGTGTATGGTCCGTAGGTTTCCCACCATTGATTCATCCGTGAACCGTCACCATAGTTCCTTGTGCTCTTTCCTCCCGTTTTGGTCTCTCTTCCTCCCCCTCCCCTGTAGAATGTCTCTTAGCAAACCCATATTTTCAAGTCTATTAAACATTTCACCTGCTTGTCTGAGAGGAACCATGAACTCAGCATGTCCAATCCTGAATTCATTATTGTTTTTAATAAATCTGTTATTGTGGCTCTATTTGCTCCGATTAAAAAAAAGGAACTTACTGAGTTAATACATGAAGGAAGAACTGAAAAACTAGTGCTAAGAAGGATGGAAGCCCTGGAAGCTCATTGGTTAACAGCCCCAGAAACACATGGAGAGCTTTTTAAGGGCAGTCTTAGGAGGACTCATTTACGAAAGTCTCCATTCCCCAGGTGTTTCTGCACTGGAGTCAAACTGCTCAAAGAGGACCTGATTGGTCTTTCTTGGGTCATGTGCCCATCCCTCACCCCTTTTTGTTGTTGTTGGCTAATAAGTAATTTTCCTTCATTTAAATTTGTTTTCAGTGTTGCTTTTATATTTTTCCAGAAGCATTTTTAAAAAGATACTAAGGATGCCTCTATGAGTATTTGACATTTTGCCTGAAATTGGGTCTGGATGTTTCAATCTGCTCCAAGTTTTTGAAAAAGATGAGTGAGAAAGGTGACTTTCGGGGTTGTTTTAAAGTAGTCAGGTGGAGGTTGCTCATGGCACGCATGTGCATCTGGCGTTGACTCAGGTGTGCCCTGTAATTGGAAACACCACCAGAATAGATATAAATGGGGTAGGAAGCCTCGCCCCTAGAGTGCTATCGCCAGGAGAAGGGAAAAGACTTTTACAAAAATTGTCCTCATTTTATTGATTTTAAACCTCTACTAGGAGCCAGAAGTACATGCAATTTTGAAAAGTCAAGTGTGGGTGTTCCTCCCCCTGTAATGAGGTTACCTCCCGATAAACCTATTTTGGATGAAAGTGTGATTAAGACAAAGGTATCGCTAAGTTAGAAACGCCGACTGGGAGCTTCCATGGGCGGCCACTGCCCAGCATCGGAGGCATGGACCCGGCTTCTCTGGGACGCGTGTCACACTCATCCTTCTGAGAGTCAAAAAATCGTGAGTAACCCTCAGTGCACTGAATAATGAAGAATGTAGAATATTACCTTATCCTGCAGCCTACTCTCCTCCGGGAGAGTAAATGCAACCCAGTTCTGCTCTCTCTCTCTCAATTTTATATATATATATGTTTGCACATTTAGATATATATATACAAATAGATATGTAGATAAAAGCACACGGTAATATAATTCTTGTCACATGAATATGATTTATTGACTTCATTCAGTTTATAGCTCTTTCCTACTTTAAAACTTACAGCTCTACCTCATTTCTCTTAATAAGTAATGCATGGGAACAATTTAAGCTGTTTAAAAGTTTATAAAATGAAAAGTAAAAATTTCCTTCTTTTTAATCCACATTTATACTCCTAGAGCTAGTCCTAGAAGTAACCACTATGAACAATTTCTTACAGATCAGAAGAAATAAATACCGTTAGGTAGATAAACGCTGTGTTGTCTGTTTCTAAGATTGCATTTTCCCATATCCTGAAATCATTAAAGTGTTGATTATCACATGTGTTAACCTTTTCCTATAAATATTACAGGAAAATTAAGGGTACTAATGGATGGATTTTTGTTCGGGTATGTTCTTTATAAATTACTCTCAGTAACCCTTTCTCCACCTTCTAAACTTCCCAACTCCTACAGTTAATATATTTTTCATTCATAACAGAGGTCATGCCAATTTTGAAATCAACATTTTGCTGTTTACAAATCTGACTAGAAACCTGGTGTTCAAAGGTATTCCAGAAATAAACTAGGGGTTGACTTGTCAAAATCTAGTTATGACAAGTCTCTCTCTGGGCCAGATAATGCAGTATTACATAAAGAATTCCCAGGGAGATGGACATGTGTAGTTTTTCCTTGTTTGAATTCTGAGGAAGTTCTTTGTTTCCAAGAACTTTTGGGGGAGAAGGGTTATTTCTTGACTGTCTAATATGCATACAGGAAGCAGGATTGGTCTTCACCTGTTTGGCTCCATAGTCAAGCTCCAGGCAGACCCGTGTGGACACACTATCTCCTGATATGCTAATCTTTTCTGATTACGAGAAAGGGTTTATCTGGCTGCAGAGAACTCCCCTGCTGAAGACCATGAAGAAAAGCAGAATGGAAAGGGAAATATTAAGAGTGTAATTAATCGGTGCTGGTTCTGGGCCTGCTAAAAACTTGTTTTCACCTGTAAACAAAGCATGGAGATATTTTCCGTATGTAGCCTGTGTTCTCTCTAGATCCCTTTATTTTTCCAATTGAACTTCAGAGACTAATGCCCTATGAACTTGTCTCAAAATAGTTCATGGCTGCTTCTTAGTAATGACCTCACTTCTGTGGATCGGGACTGCTATTAAAAAGGTGACTTAGCAATAATTGTTCTTGGTGTATCAATTCTATCAAATATTCTGAAGTCAGAAATGGCCAGAATTTTAGTTGACACATTGTAATGAAAGCCAAGAGAGGCTCTCCAAGATGCTTCTACAGGGAAGGTTTAGAACCCTCTGACAGGGAGCCGCCTATATTCTTAAGGGAATGTGGGTTTCCCGTTTGTGCAAGTTGGGCTCCTTTTGCCTGTCTCACAGGTCTTTCCTCCAATCTGCCCCTCTGAATACATCAATCCCCAATATTCCAAGATTAAACCATAAGCTCTGAACCAGCTCTTGGATACAGTAGATCCTTTTTTGACCTACATTTTTTGACTTGACTATCAGGAACTCACAGCCATAATTGAATCCTTCTACTTGTAGTCAAGCGATTAAGAATTCCTCTCTTTTATTTGGTGACCTGTGCAAGTCTGGGTGAAAGGGTATTGTGTTTATTTGCTTTTTTTAAAAAATTTATTTATACATACAAGCTGGGGTACAGGCCAGAGGCTTGGGGCGGCGAGAGGGTTCACCAGAGACAGAGTGGGGAGCAGAACAGGCAGGTCAGAAATACACTGCTGAGGGGAGCAGCGGACGAGGCAGGAGAGGTCTGCCGCACCATGTGGGATTCTCCCCGGCTGGGCGTCGAACTCGCATTGCAGGCTGCCGACAGCTCCACAGCGCAGCGCTCAACTGCTGCGCTACCAGGGAGGCCCTATTGTGTTTATTTGCAGTAACTAAGTGTAATAGAACCAAGATGGGCAGTAGGGACCATAGATTTGCACAAATAACTATCACCGGGCAAGATGAAGGGAAAATTTGAGGATAAATGGCTATGTCTGTAGCTAGGTGTTTGCAATGAAGGACACAGCCTATTGTATAGAATCCCCTGGGGAGGGGGCCATTTCAGCATCCAAGAGAATACTGGCTGTCTTCTCCAGGTGGCCATGGCGGCCTGAGGGAGTGATGGGAGACTGTTACTTACACATGCTGACATCTCTAAATTCCTATGTTTTCACAACTGATGGAACATAGATGACCTGAGCAATATTATCAACCAACTAGATCGAATTGATAATTATGAAACACTCTACCCAACAATGCTTTCTTCTCTCATGGAACATCTACCGTGATAGACTATATCCTGGGCCATAAGACAATTTCCAAAATATTTAAAAAGATTTGTCATACAAAGTACGTTCCCTGATCCAGTGGAATTAAATTAGAAATAACAGGAAAATTCTTGAAAAGTTCCCAATATCAGAAACGAAATACTACATTTTTAAATAGACTATAGACCAAAAGGTAACTTAAAAGTATTTGGAACTGAGCGAAAATAAAAATACAACATATCAAAATTTGCAGGATGTCACCAAAACAATAATCCAGAGGAATTTTTTTTAAACAAATGCCTGTATTAGAAGATTTCACATCAATGAACATATTTCCTATCTTAAGAAATTAAAAGATGAGCACATTAAACCCAGAATAAACAGAAAAAAGGAACTAATGTTTTTATTTTATTGAACTATAGTTAACATATAACATTAATTTCAGGTATACAACTTGATGATCTGATACTTGTGTATATTGTGAAATGATTACGGTAAGTCTTGTTATATCCATTACCACACCTAG
Organism: Scalopus aquaticus; assembly: GCA_004024925.1. Lineage (NCBI taxonomy): Eukaryota > Metazoa > Chordata > Mammalia > Eulipotyphla > Talpidae > Scalopus > Scalopus aquaticus. The sequence goes on along the minus strand of PVIJ01021293.1, from coordinate 5,872 downwards.
TTACAGTTTTTTTTTAATATGAGAACTTTTCAGACCTTTCAGATGATATTGTATTATTAACTATAATCATTATGCTGTACCTTACGCCTCCCCACACCTTATATTAAACCAGAAGCTTGTACCTTTTGCCTTCCGTCCACCCATTCCTCCATCCCCCTGCCTCTGGTAACCACCAATCTGTTCTCGGTATCTGTGAATTGAGGTTTCTTAGTTTCCATATATGTGAAATAATATGGTGTTTTTCTTTATCTGTTTGATTTAATGTAATGCCTTTAAGTTTCATCTATGTTGTTGCAAATAGCATAATTTTTTTTTATGGCAGAATGATTCAGTTTGTGTGTGCCTCATTTATCCATTGAAGTATTGACGGACACTTTGCTTGTTTCTATGTTATGGTTACTGTGAATGATTCTGTGATGAACATGGGGGTGCACATATCAATTTGAGATAGTGATTGCTTTTGCATATATACCCAGACATGGAATTGGTGAATCACATGATAGTTCTGTTGTTTAATATTTCAAAGAACCTCGGTATCGTTGAAGGTATTAGGTGGGTGTACCGATTTATACCCTGACCAACAATGCACAAGGGTTTCCTTTTCTCCATGTCCTTATGAACACTTATTATCTTTGGTCTTTTTGACAATAGTCATCCTAACATGCGTTAGGTGATTTCACATTATAGTTTTTATTTGCATTTTCCTGAGGGTGGTGATGGGAAGCATCTTTTCATGTAATTGTTGGTCATTTGTCATCTTTGGAAAAATTCTATTTAGTTCCTCTGCCCATTTTTAAATTTTTTTTTCTTTTGAATTGTATGAATTCCTTAAGTATTGGGGACATTAAATCCTAACAGTTGTGATTTACAAATAGTTTTCCCATCCCATAGGTTGCCTTTTTGTTGATGGTTTCCTTTGGTGTGCAGAAGCTTTTTAATTTTACTTTTTGTTGAGATACAATTGACATGCAATGTTATGAAAGTTTAAGGTGTGCAACATGATAACCTACATATATATATGTCAGTGTTACTGCCATTTTAGCATTAGCTAACAACTCTCTCATATCATTTAATTATTTATTTTTGTGTGTGGTGGGAATAATTAAGATCTAGTCTCAACAAGTTCAATGTGTATAATGCAATATTATTGTCTATAATCTTTATGCTGTATGTTAGGTCTTCAAAATTTATCAACTAGTTGTGAATTTGTACTCTTAAACAACATCTCTCCTAGTTCCCCATCAACTAGCTCCTTAACCATTTCTCTGCATTCTTTATTTTTCACAAGTTTGACTTTAAAATATCCATGTATAAAGGATACATACAATATTTTCTCTATCTGATTTATCTCACTTAGCACAACGTTTTCAAAGTCCATATATGTTGTTGCAAATGATAGCATTTTCTTCTATCTCATGGCTGAATAATATTCCATTGTAAATATACCACATTTTATCTGTTTCTGTATTGGTGATTGTGAATAATACTATGATGAACATGGGGGTGTGGGTACCATTTTGAGATAGTGATTTCTTTTCTGGCTCTATACCCAGACTTGGAATGCTAGATCATGTGGCAGTTCTATTCCATGTGGTTTTCCATGGTAGCTGCACCAGTTTGCATTCCTAAGATCAGAGTACAAGTGTGCCCTTTTCTCCACACTCTCACTAACTCTTTATCTATTGTCTTCTTGCTAATAGCCATTTGAACCTGTGTGAATGTTCAAATGTGAGTATCTCATTGTGGTTTTGATTTGCATTTCCATGATTATTATTGATAGTGACTATGTATATTTTCACATACATGTTGGCCATCTGTGTGTCTTCTTTGGGAAGCTGTCTATTGTGCTCTTTGCCCATTTTTAAATCATACTATTTGGGTTTTTATTGAGTTGTGTGTTGTATGACATCTCATGTATAATATGGGCAATGTGGGCTGTCTTTCCATTTTTTTTCATGTTTTGGCTTTCCTCCAATAAAGTATTGCAGTTTGTTGTTGTACAAATATTTCATTGCCTTGCTTAAATTTATTCTAGGTATTTTTTGATTCTATTGTGAATGAGATAGATAAATTTTTTATCAGGTATTTCACTGTATATATAAAATACCTTGGATTTTTGGATATGCAATTGATTTTGAGTATTAACATCTTACCTGATGGATGGCTTGCAGATATAGTGTCCCATTAAGTAGGTTGCCTATTCATTTACTGGTTTTTTTCATTTGCTCTTCAGAAGATTTTCCTTTGCTGTAGTCCCACCCATTGAATTTTGCTTTTATTTGTGCTTTTGGTGTCTTATTTAGAAAACTGTTGCTAAGATCAATGTTGAGAAGCTCCTTCCCTGTACTTTATTCTAGGAAGTTTATGGTATAGGGTCTTATGTCTAAGTCTTTGATCCATTTTGAGTTAATTTTTGTGAGTGGTGTAAGAGAGGGGTCAAATTGACTTTTCCACATGTGGTTATCCAGTTTTCACAGTACCGTTTGTTGAAGAGACTACCTTATGCTATTGATATTCTCGGGACCCTTCTCAAATATTAATTGAATGTATATGTGGAGGGTTTAATTCTGGGGTCTCCATTATGTTCTATTGGTGTAGGTGTCTTTTTATGTCAGTACCATATTGTTTTTATTATTTTTTAAAGATTTATTTATTTATGCATACAAGAGCTGGGGTAAAGGCCAGAGGTGTGTGTGTAGGGGGGAATGAGAGGATTCACCAGAGACAGAGTGGGGAGCAGAACAGGCAAATCTACTGAAATATACTGCTGAGGGGAACAGTGGGTGGGACTGAAGAGGTCTGCTGCACCATGTGAGTTAGCTCCCTGGCCAGGGATCAAACTCATGCTCCAGTGGCTGCTGATAGCTTCATAGTGCTAAGACTAAAACTCTTGTGCCACCAAGGAGGTCACATACTGTTTTTATTGCTGTAACTTTGTAGTCAAGTTTGAAGTCAGAAAGTATACTTCCAGTTTTATTCTTCTTTCTTAGGATGGCTTTGGTTATTTGAGATCTTTTGTAGTTTTATACAAACATTAGGATTGTTTGCTCTATTTCTGGTGGAAAATGCCAATAGAATTTTGACAGAATGATATTAATCAATAAATGGTTGCGGATAATGTGGCTATTTTAACAGCACTAGTTCTTCTAACCCAATCTTTAATTTCAATCTAAACTTCTTTCAACAAAATCTTAAAAGTTTTTGTTCTACGAATCTTTCACCTCCTTAGCTAAATTTATTCTTAGCTATTTTATTGTGTTTTGATGCTGAAGTTTTAAAAATTATTTTTTCAGATGTTTCATGGAAAAGTGTATAGGAATGCAACTGATATTTTTTTTAAAGATTTATTTATTTATGCATACAAGCTGGGTGTAGGCCAGAGGTGTTTGTGGGGGTGGTGAGAGGATTCACCAGAGACAGAGTGGTGAGCAGAACAGGCAGACTGACTGACTGAAATACACTGCTGAGGGGAGCAGAGGATGAGACAGGAGAGGTCTGCTGCTCCATGTGGGTCAGCTCCTGGCTGGGGATTGAACTTGTGCTGCAATGGCTGCAGATAGCTTCATAGCGCTAAGACTTTAACCCCTTGCACCACCAAGGAGACCCTACTTTTAGTATTTTGAAAGACTGCCATATTGTATTCCACCAACAGTGTATCGATTTCCTTTTTCTCTACGCTCTAATTGACAGTTTTTGTTTCTGGTCTTTTTGATATAACCATCTCACACCTGTGAGAATGACCCATTTTTTTATGGCTTTGATTGTCATTTTCCTGATGATAACTGATGATGAGCACTATTTCATGGGCTTGTTGGCCATTTGTATGTCTTCTTTGGAGAAGTGCGTATTTAGCTCTTTTGCCTCCCCTGTTATTATTTTTTGATGTTGTTGTTGAATTGTACTTGTTCTTTGTAGATTTTGGATATTAGTCCCTTGACAGATACATGATGTTCAAATATTTTTTCCCATTCTTTTGAGTGTCTGTTTTACTGACAGTTTCTTTTTCTGTGCCAAAGCATTTTAGTTTGATGTAGTCCCATTTGTTTATTTTTGCTTTTGTTTTCCCTTCTTTTGGAGTCAAGTACCAAAGACTACAGTGAAAGCAATGTTTTGAAGTGTTTGTCTGTGTTTTCTTCTATCTGTTTTATGGTTTCAAGTCTTATCCAAATCTTTATTTTGAGTTAATTTTTTGTATATGGTGTGACATAATGATCTGGTTTCATTCTTTTTTATGGGACTGTCCTGTTTTGCCAACACCATTTTTTGAAGCGACTTTTTTTCCTCCAATATATACTCTTGTTTTTGTTTGTTTGTTTATTTCTGGGCTCTTGATTCTATTCCATCGGTCTGTGTGTCTATTTTTATTTCAGTACCGTACTGTATAGCTTTGTAGCATAGTTTGAAGTCTGGATCTGTAATGCCTCTTTTTCTCTTTTTTGTCAGGATTGCTTTGGCTTTTTGGATTTTTTGTTGTTCTCTACAAATATCAGTAGTATTTATTTCTTTGGAAAATACCAATGACTTCGGTAGGGATAGCATTGAATCTGTATATTGCTTTTACGATGTTAATTCTTCCATGAGCAGGTAGTATCTTCTCATTTCTTTGTGCCATTATCTATTTCCTTTAACATTGTACAATTAAGTTTACTTCTAAGTTTACTCCTAAGTATTTAATACTTTTTTAAAAAAAGATTTATTTATGCATACAAGAGCTGCGGCGTAGGTCAGAGGTGTGGGTGTGTGTGTATGAAAGGATTCACCAGAGACAGAGTGGGGAACAGAACAGGCAGATTGACTGAAATACACTGCTGAGGGGAGCAGCAGGCAAGGCAGGAGAGGTCTGCTGCACCATTGGGGAAGCTCCCTGGCTGGAGATTGACTTCCTGGTGAAGTAGCTGCAGATAGCTTCAAAGTGCTGAGACTTAACCCCTTACGCCACCAAAGGGGCCCTCTTGATCCTTTCGCTTCTAGTTTGTTGTTTACAAAAATCAGTTTTGTTTCTATATGCAAATTGATTTTGTAATTTGTCACTCTGCTGGTGTATTGTTTCCAACAATTTTTTAATGGAGTTCTTAGGGTTTTCTTTTTTTTTTTTAGATTTACTTTTATTTATGCATACAAGAACTTGGGTGCAGGCCAGAGGTGTGGGGGGATGAGAGGATTCACCAGAGACAGAATTGGGAGCAGAATAGGCAGACTGAAATACACTGTTGAGGGGAGTAGCAGGCAAGACAGGAGAGGTCTGCTGTGCCATGTGGGAAGCTCCCTGGTCAGGGTTTGAACTCGTGCTGCAGTGGCTGATGATAGCTTCATAGGCTGACACTTAACTCTAAAGGGGGGCCTCCCTGGTAGCGCAAGGAGTTTTCTTATGTATATTTTCATGTCATCTGCAATAGTGATAGCTTTACTTCTTTCCCAATTTGGATTATTTCATTTATTTTTTTATATTTATGTTTTTTGATAATATATATTTTTGTTATTTATATCATTTACATTTTGTATTCCCCTTGGGTAACCCACCACCAATTCACCTGTGATCCATCTCTGTGGTCCCTTGTGTCCTTTTCTACTCCATTTTGTGCCCTTATCCTCCACGCCCCCCAAGTGTCTCTCTCCTATTTGGTTTCCCTATAGTCCTGTTATAAGTGAAGCCATTCGATATTTTTCTCTTTGTTTCTGGCTTGTTTCGCTGAGTATGATCCCCTCTAATTCCATCCATGTCGCTGCAAATTGCATGTGTTTATCTTCTTTGAATGCTGAATAGTATTCCATTGTGTATATGTACCACATCTTCTTGATCCAATCATCTATTTTTGGACATCTGGGTTGCTTCCATACCTTTGCTATTGTGAACAGTGCCGCAATGAACATA
>PVIJ01021292.1:0-18843 GCA_004024925.1 Scalopus aquaticus | reverse complement strand
TAGTTTCTAGGGTGCCAGTGTGCAGCCGCCTAGAAGTTGGAGGGGGTGGCGAGTGCTGGGCCGTGTTCACCACCTGTTGTGGTCTTTTTTTGTTTGTTTGTTTGTTTGTTTGTTTTTTGCTGCCCTCCGTGTGCCAAGATGCTGACACTTTGCAGGGGAGGGTGTGGCCAGAGAGTTTATCAACAGGAGATTTTTTTTTCCCCCACAACAGGTATGGGAGGGGTTTTGGGGATTGTCAGTCAATAGTCTTTAAATTCCATCCTGGAGATTTTTTTTGCAACAGGTATGGGAGGGGTTTTGGGGATTGTGAGTCAATAGTCCTTAAATTCTATCCTTCCCCTCCTATTCATTTGCATTCTAAAGCCCAGAAAGAGGTTGTCTCCGCAGGAGGTTTTCAGCCCAACCGGTTTTTCTGGCTAATCTATCAACTAGCAGACAGGGGTGGGGGGTAGGTTTCTTGCTTGTACTTTCTCCCCTTTGAGATGTTACCTAGCCCCAGGTGGGGTATGGGACACAGTGACCCTCCTGCTTTCCTGCTCCTCAGGGCTGCCATGCAGGGAAGAGAGGGGGGTCGTGGGGTGGGGGAGTGGGGGTTGTGCTCCCAGTTGGCTGGCCGGAGCCCTCCGACCTCACCACAGTTTCTAACCTTGTATTCAGTGGCTCTCAGGGGAAGCTGGTCCGCTCATCTCTCCTCTCTGTTCCTCCTTTGTGTGGGATTAGATGTCCCCTCTCTTCTCTTTACTCCGACTCTTCAGTTTATTTTTAAGTCCAAAGCACCCCCAGGGTCAATTGTATTGCGTAGGGTATACGGTTCTCTTCGAGACAACTTTCAAAGTTAGGGATATTTTTCTCCAAGAATCGATTTTTTGTAGGAGAGCCTGATCCTAGCATCTGTTCGCCGCCATGTTTTGGGGGCGTGTCCTTTTTCTTGTCTTATTCTGATCTTCTTTTTCATTCCTCTGTCAGTTTTGGCTTTAGGACTTATTGTAGTATTTTTTGGATTAGGGGTTTAATCATGATTAATTTTTGAAGTCTCTGTCTGGGAAGGTCTTTATCCTTTCTTCATAGTGAAAGGAGAGCTTTGTGGGGTAAAGTATTCTCAATTGGCATTTATTGTCTTGGAGTTTTTTTTGAATATATCGCTACATTCTCTTCTTGCCCGTAGTGTTTCTTAGGAGAAGTCTGATGTCATCCTGATTGGTTTTCCTTTATAAGTTATTTGTTTCCTCCCCCTTGTCAGCTTCAATATTTTTTCCTTATCCTGTACTTGCGTGAGTTTTACTATAATGTGCCTAGGGGTAATTCTTCTAACATCATGGTAATTTGGAGTTCTCCTTGCTTCTTTTATGTCTATTTTCATATTTGGGAAGTTTTTTTCTATCACCTCCTGAAATAGATTCTCTGCTCTTTGGACCCTGTCCTCTCATTCTGGGATTCCTATTACTCTTATATTTCCTTTCTTCATGGTGTCAGATAGTTCTTGAAATGTTTCTTCATTCTTTACCCTTCGTGCTTCTATTTCCTTTTCCTTTTTGGATATTTTAGTGTCTGCATGTTCGAGATTGCTGATGCGCTCCTCCATTTTGTTGATTCTGTTTTCATTGCTTTTCCTGGAGTTCTTTAGTTCTTCCATTAAACTCTTATTCTCCTTCTTTAGGATTTCAATTTCATTCTTCAGATCGTTAATTATTTTTTTCATTTCATTCCTTTCCTTAAGGATGATGATTTTAAATTCTCTATCAGTGAGGCTGAGTTCTTCCATGTCATTGTTGTTGAGTTCTGGTGCTTGATTTTCTTTTTGTGGTGTGTCCTTCCCCTGAGGGCTTGCTTGGTTGTTTGTACTTTTCTTTCTCCCTATTTTTCTTCTGATTTGTTGTAAGTGTTGGGAGATTGTGGCACTGGTACTGACAGGCATCTCTTTGGGGTGCTCCTTCTTGAATGTTGGGGGCTGGTGGTCTCAAAGATTCCAGCCCTGTTAGGTTGAATGACCACTGGGTAGTGATTCTGTGAATATGTTGATGGATGTTGTCCCTAGAGATCCTCTCCCTCTGTTTTAACTCAAAAGGTCCAAACGGTTGTTGTGTGGTCCCGGACTCCAACAGTGGTGTAGAAGCTGTGCTTTCCTGGTGATTGTGATGGTTGGTGGTCCCAGTGCCAGCTCCACTCAGTTCCAAAAACCCCATCACTTAGGCCTGTGGCCAGTTTGCACTAGCTCACTGCAGACTATCCTACCCAACCGGAACTCACTTTTTCAGTTCCAATGGGCAATAATGGTACCTTTCCTATGCCATCCAGGAGTACTGCTTCCTAGAGTCAGTAATGGCGGTGGTGTTGGAGGTGATGGTATATGTAGGTGGGATACACCAGTGAGGGTTAGATTCAGGTCCAAAAACCCCAGGGCAGAGGCCTGGAGGCTTATCTTGCTCCCTGCAGCTAATCTCCAGCCCTGGCTCACTCTCTTTCTCAGTTGGAGTGTGCGATATAAGATGGTCTCTTCCCCTAGAGTGCCCAGGAATCTGCTTCCCTGAGCAAGCCTGGGGACCCAGTCAGAGATAGAGACTGTGGTATGGAGGCAGTCGATAGGTCCAGACTCTTTTAGTGCCTAAAACGCCAGACAAGGAGCCTGGGAGCTGTCCTGGGGGCTTAACTTGCTCCCTGCAGCTAATTTTGAGGCCTGGACTCACCTGCTTTCAGTTGGGGTGCTTGGCAACATATGATGGACCCTTCCCCTAGAGCACCCGGAATCTGCTTCCCCAAGCAATCCTGGGGACCCACCCGGAGATGGTGGCTGTGATGTGGAGGCAGTTGATAGATCCAGACTCTACTCAGTCCCTAAAATGTCGGACCAGGGGCCTGGGAACTGTCCTGGGTGCCTAACTTGCTCCTTGCGGCTTCCATATATAATTTTTCCGTGAACTCAGTAATAGTTACAATAGTAATTACAATTAATGTTTATATAACATATCCTGCGACAAAAGTATAATTTAGACTTTCCCAGAATTAGATTTCACATCATAACAGAAAGAAATCAAGTGGACCTGTAGCTAATCACCCTATTTTAGAACAACAAAGGAACTCCCCAAGAATAAAATTATTATTAGTAGAAATAAAATGACATTAAATTCTAATATACCTTTGTTCTCTCTTCCCGTTACCCTTTCCTTGTATCAACTGCTAAATCTACATTCTTGGGAACCTGAAATTTGATTTTGCTGTATCACTATAAAATCCTCTATGTTACCCTGTGGTTGAGAGTGGCACCTGTTGAGAAATAAGCACCTGCTAAACACCCTGCTTCGAAAATAAAACACTTTGACTCATGGCTAGACTGCACAGCACCTCCTCAGATGTGGACATGTGAAGCCCTGTCTTTCTCTCACAATTCTTTGCACCTAATATAATCTCAGCACTCCCACCACTTGATATACCTTTTTTTTTGGGGGGGGTGTTTATCTTATCAACTCCTTTGACAATGATCTCAAATAAACTCCTTCATGTAAAGACAATTCTTATGATTAAGAATTTTGCTTTCTTAGCAAAATAGAAAGCTCCACTTCTGTGCAACCATCTCAGGCTGTGTAGGTTCATTGTGAATTCTCTCAGACAATACCAAATTTGGAGACTTCAGGGGATTTTTTAGGTCTTTAATGCTGAGACAAATGTACCATATACACAGGAAGCCACACAGAGTAAAAGAGACTCCAACACTGAGAGAGGCAAAACAGCAACTCCACTGCTTAGCCCCCTTTACACTGTGAAGTGCCCATAGCCACACAGCTGATACATTGTTGCAAATGCAAGTCTCATTTGTTGTTTGTTTGACATCTTAATTGCAGAAAACATAGCATTTCAAGGTATGGGCTTTCTGTTGTGTGGAAGGCTAAAATAGCCTCATCTTAACTCATTTTTCCTTACATCCAGTTTGATCATTTATAACTGCAGGATGGATGAATCAGTGGATATTTGAGATACTTTCTAGTTTTTTGTGATTTAAATATATTTGTGTGGGTGTTTCTGCATAAATAGTCCTGATGGATTTCCAAAGTTTAACTTAGATATTTTAGAATTTAAAGTATTGACTATAACTGTTTGGAAGTATTTTGTATACTTGTTACAGGGCTGCACCAATGTAAAATGGGGTGCCCGACTGTGGGTCCTCACCCCTGCACTTAAAAAGGGACTTTTAATAAGACTCAACTGCAGGCACACACAATAAAACTAATAAATGGTTTATTTTCAAAAGGAAGGGGAAAAAAAGAAAGAGAATAAATTGGTGAATGCATCCTACCAGTTCTGCTGAGCTGGAATCCCAATGGTACACTGAAACCCAGGGAACAGCCAAAAGACCCCCAAATGCCACATCTGAATACACTGGTCAACAATTTTTTACAAAAGTCATGTTACTAAAATAAAATTAGTCATTTCCCATCAATCTGTATGTGCTCAACACGAATATGACAGTCAAATTCTAATTTTGGCTCTAGGGTTTTTTTTTTTTTTTGTAATCTGCAATAAATTGATGTTTACATCACGGAATACATGCCAATACTAATAGGCCTATGGTTAATACCTGTAAAAAGTCAAGTCATAGACTACTTCTTAGATGCATTTGCTTGTCTTTTCTACAGCTGTTCAGAAACATCTCTGGGGAGTGTCCAGCAGTAGTCAGCCAGCATTGCAGTGGGCCATTTTAAATGGTATCTTTGTTCCATTGATGCAATAACTTGATGAAAACATACACCATGTTCATCATTAACCATACCACAATTTTCAGGGAAGATATCCAGATGGAAATGAAGAAAGTGGATCATTAGGGACATATTGCAGCCAAGATTCTGATACTGCATTAGCATGTTTTCTACTAGTTCCTTGTAGTTTTCTGCCCTAACATTCCCAAGAAAGTTTGCAGACACTAAGGGAAAAGCATTCCATGCTTGTTTTGCATCACCCTGCAGCACGTTGTTGAACTGGTCATCTTTGAAGAGCTCTCCAATCTGAGGACCCACAAAAACTCGCTCTAAAATCTTTGCTTCGTTTTTTTTTAATTTTTTTTAAAGATTTATTTATTTATACATACAAGCTGGGGTACAGACCAGAGGTGTGGGGTGGCGAGAGGGTTCACCAGAGACAGTGCGGGGAGCAGAACAGGCAGATCGGAAATACACTGCTGAGGGGAGCAGCAGGCGAGGCAGGAGAGGTCTGCCGCACCATGTGGAATTCTGCCCGGCCAGGCGTCGAACTCGCATCGCCACTGCCGACAGCTCCACAGCGCAGCGCCTAACCGCTGCGCCAACAGGGAGGCCCTAAAAACTTTGCTTCGCTTTTGATACAAAGTAGTTGTGACATCTTCTCCTAGAATATTCCATTGTTGGAGTCTTGATTCCAGCAATTCTGCCTTGTTCTTGGATAAGTCCAAATCACGAACCAGGTCATTTAGTTCTTCCTGTGTTAGTTTGTGTGGAGTTGATGATGAACCACAGTGAAATTCTGGATCACTGCATGTTGATGGAACAGGAGAAGAACAGATCGCCTCGCCGTTGTCCTCATCAGATGAATCAAGAGAATATTCGGCTGGAGGTTTTGGAATAGGAAGTCCCTCCCCATGTTGAACTGGTCTCAATGCAGATGGAATGTTTGGGTAGACTCTTCTCAACTTTATTTGCTTTGTTATTCCACTGGAAAGAGGAATCAAGCAGAAGTAACAGTCTTTTATGTGGTTGCTTGGCTCTCTCCACACCATGGGGACTGCAAATGGCATTGATGGTCTTTTGCCATTGAACCACTGTGAAAACTGTGTTGTACATGTAGCACAGCATATATGTGAGGCCCAAGGCTTGTCTTGGTTACCAACCTTGCATCTGAAGTAAAGATGATAAGTCTTCTTCACTTGAGAAGTGATACTTTTCTTATGGTTGGCAAATGTCACTTCCCCACAAATAGAGCAGAAATTGTCCACGATATTAACACACTTTTGAGGCATTACTGTTCTGTATTGTGCCTTATTTGAGAAAACGATAACAGTTCTATGGAGCAATAGCTTAAACTGTCTCACACAAAGTCTGAAATATTCTCAATGCTCAACCTTTCCGACAGGGCTTTATATAGTGCACTGCTGATGTCAGCGTACATCAGCAGCTGCCTGGCAGTAGTTTGTATTGCATCATAAAATGATGCAGTAAACTCTGGATGATGTGTGCATAATGGTATAATGCAACGTGATGCAATATTACATCATTCTATGCTGATTTAGGATGTTTTTGCAGTCCTACTGGATAAATTGACACAGTGAAACATATAAAATGAATTATATGAAATATCTTCAAAACGAGAGCTAATAAATAATTTTCAGGGTTATATTCATGTTCAGAACACCAAAACACTTCAGATAAGTACCTTTTTAAGTCAATAACAATCTCAATGTTGACCAATGTTATATACCAAACTTGGCTGCTTAACTCCACCCTCAATTCCCAATATTCCTCCCTTCAGTGATGATGGTATTATAGGATATGTAGTCCTTGGTGGTGACTCTGGTGTGAGGTGGGGATGGGGTCAATAACAACCTATCTGTGGAGTTTGTTCAGGCCGTCCTTTCTCCCCCAACATACTTATTTACCATTTCTATGTTAATCTATGCAATGCTGTAGTTTCAGAATCATAAGATCATTAGCATAACATGGGCTTTATGTTGAAACTGATGCAGAGTTGCAAGGGGCACTAAAACTGGCCAAGGACACTGCCCACATAGTTTAGCAGTCACTGTCTAAGTTCTTCACGCACTTGTACAATTGCAAGATTACTCAGGTTCAGAGAACAACAATAATGAGATTTATTTAACAAACCAGGGAGAAACAAAGAGTTACTGAGACCAAAAATGGCCATTTACCTCACTTGAAGCATTGTCTAGTGTTTTCAATTCCCAAACAAAAAGCATCTAAAATGGCATCTTCCCACCACTGAGGACAAAGAGCTCCTCTCCTGAACAGGAATTCATGTACCCAAGACGGCATCTTCCAGCCTGGAGTATGCGGCAACTAGAGAACAGGCTAAGTTACAACTCACAAAGACAAAATAGGAGATGCTCCTGGAGCTGCCAAGATGCCCCAGCACACCACCAGACAAGTGACACTCAAAACAGAAGCTGCGTGGCTGAATGAACTGAGAAATGGTCCACACTCATGCAGCTCATCAAGGCACCTGGCTCCAGGTCTTAGCTTTCTCTGCTAGACTCTAACAGCAACAAAAGTGGGGACAGCTTCAGTCGCTTGGCTACTTGCAAAGCCTCTGAAATTCTCCTCTCTGAGGTTGGCTGCTAGAGGCCTCTACACATCCCTCAGAGGCCTGCACCATCCTTCTGGAATATTGCGTGGTGGGGGCCCAAATCACTGATCCAGGAATTGCTGAAGATCTGAAAACAGTGAATCCCAAACTTTGAATCCTGGAGGCTGCTTCTGCAGTCCCTTGTATTTCTTATCAGAGTCTCCACCTGAAAATGTGATACTCTTTAGCATTTTCCCAGAGGTTATCTATCCTCACCATCAACCCCCTTCCAGGGGCACTATCTGTAATGTTTTTTTGCTTCAGTCACTGGTTACAAAATCTTTTTCTGTTAATTTTACATACTTTAAGCTAAATACAACATCACTTTACATTTTTATTGAATAAAATATTTGTGCATGGTAAATTTTGATATTTTCATGGGATTATATTTTAATTCAGTAAAATACTTTTCCTAAATTAGTTATACTGATAACAATGGTTGGGGTCCCTAGTGGCACAGCACTTAAGCGATGATCTGTGGAGCTGTCGGCAGCAGCAATGTGAGTTCAACCCCGGCTGGGGAGATTCCCACATGGTGCAGTAGACCTCTCCTGCCTCGCCTGCTGCTCCCCTCAGCAATGTGTTTCCATCGATCTGCCTGTTCTGCTCCCCACTTTGTCTCTGGTGAACCCTCTCGCCGCCCCATGCCTCTGATCTGTACCCCAGTTTATATGCACAAATAAATAAATCTTAAAAAAAAAACAATGGTAGCAAAAAAGCAATATAATTTAAGTACAATAAATTATGACATTTTGTTCATTTTTACTTTTTCCTTTTATTTATTCCTTTGTTTAAAGTGTTAAAAATATTGCCAAAATATTTTTAAATAAGCTTCTTTGATATTTCCATGTAAAAATATATTAAAAATTCCTCCATGAACTTTTGAAAGAAAAAAAATCAGGACCTATCTTTGGGATTCAAGTAGCTAAATTTTAATAGGGCAAACATTCTTTTAATCATGTGACACAAATCTCTTGAGTTAAAATGACTGACTCTGAAGATGGGTGAAACAGAGCATAGAGAAAACTTCCTCAAATAAAATACAGATTACTTTCACGCTCTAGTTCTTTCAGCTTGTTGCTATGGTTTAATACAAACATAGTCAATAGTCAGTCCCAAATTAATTGGCTAAAATGTATATACTTGAAAAAAGCATATCAAAATTGAATAGCTTTGTCTTCTTGTGTTTAAAATCTAATGCTCAAAATTTCATAATTCAAATAAACTGAAGAGAAATGAAAGCTATATTTTATAAATAAATCATCACTTACATTGTCTATTACAGTTAAAGTCTTTAAAGTGGCCAGACATCTTATATGGCTGAAAAATCCACAATCATTGCATAGCAGCAAACATGCGGCATTTACTTTTGCACATTTATATGGTGAATAAATAGATGCATATAGAATCAGGATCTTGAGGAATGGATAGTTTATGAAAAAAAATGTGATGGATGAAAAAGTCAAAATTTTTAAATGTCTGATAGTAAAATCTTTATACTTTTTGCTACTTGCTTTTTTTCCCCAAAATATACAGAAAGAAAACAGAATCGTTAAATCAACACCTATTTCACCTATTTTATTAATTCTACTAAGTTTTGGACTGTATATAAGCACTTATCTTTTGTAAAATACCATCTTATTTTCTTCAGTGACATCAGTGCTTTCCCACATGATTTTGACATTTCCTCCCATAGTCAAAGACAACAAAATATATCTCCCAAATGGAGAGTTTTCTCTATATTTTTTTAATATATAATTATATTGATATATCCAGAAGTTTAAATTCAGTTCTACCAATCAACAGATATTTGCTTTGATAAGTTGCAATTTTAAAAACTAAAGTTTCTCGGGGCCTCCCTGGTGGCGCAGTGGTTAGGCTTTAAGCTGTGGAGTTGTCAGCAGCGGTGATGAGAGTTTGATGCCCAGCTGGGGAGATTCCCATATGGCACTGCAGACCTCTCCTGCCTCGCCTGATGCTCCTCTAAGCAGTGTATTTCCATCGATCTGCCCTTTCTGCTCCCCACTCTGTCTCTAGTGCACCCTCTTTTCACCCGGTGCCTCTGGCCTGTACCCCAGCTTGTATGCACAAATAAGTGAATCTTTAAACAAACAAACAAACAAACAAAAAACCCTAGAGTTTCTCATAGGATAATCACTCACTATGCATATTTATTAGTTGCTTATAGGTTATAGACACAACAGTGCACTTCATTAAATCGACACCTATTTCAGATGTACAGTCTCAGAGGACAAATGTCTTTACTTGCTGAAATGCAAATCAATAGTCCCATGAGTTCCCCTCATTGTTAAAATTACTAAAAAGTATCCATGACCTGCGATCATAGAAAGTGTTATCTCCACAGAAACAATGCTCTCAAACTAGATGTAAAAAGAGGACAAGTAAAGGATTGTAATTTCTTTGTTTTAATCTTTCTAAATTGCAGACATGGAGACAAGACAAATCATCTAACAATCATCTAACAAATCATCTAACAAATATAATATTAATGGACCACTAGAAAACTATGGATGCGTTGGTGTTGGGTTTGGTGCAGTAACATTCTTGGGAAAGCATGTGATCCTGTAACTTTGAATCATATACAGTGTTGTAAACCAATATTACCTCAATAAAAAAAAAAGACTAAAAATATTAATTGACCATAAATAAAATTGTGTTTCTGTAAAAAGTGGACTTTCAAATAAAAATTTCAGGAAAACTTGTATAGCATTTATATATTCAAAATTAACTGTTATGCATTTTAAATTCTGTGTTATTCTAACAGTGCAAAAATAAAACATAACCAGGATATTTTTTTTCTCCTTCAGCCATCACCATGACTTTTACAGTGATTTTAGACAAACACATCAACTTCCCCAAAAGATCTTGAGCAAATCTCCAGCATTCCCATGCTGAGTTTCTTTTATGAAGAATGAATCAAGAGACAAGGACTAGAAAGTCTATAGCCCTATGAAACTACCAAGGTCACCCTAACAGAGTCCATAAGATAATAGAAATAATTTGTTGAAATTCAGTTTTGTTTTGTTTTTTTTTAATTTATTTATTTATGCATACAAGCTGGGGTACAGGCCAGAGGCGTGGGGCAGCGAGAGGGCTCACCAGAGACAGAGTGGGGAGCAGCACAGGCAGATCAATGGAAATACACTGCTGAGGGGAGCAGCAGGCAAGGCAGGAGAGGTCTGCCACACCATGTGGGAATCTCCCCGGCCGGGGGTCGAACTCGCGTCATGGTCACTGCTGCCAACAACCCCACAGCGCAGCGCTTAACCGCTGCGCCACCAGGAAGGCCCAAAATTCAGTTTTTAAAGAAGTTCTTTATAACGACCCCATCCTAAGTATCAGCTGAGGATATATTTTTTCTAGGCATGAGCTTATCATCTCCCAGAAATACCATTTTTCAAAATAAAACCTCATTTTCCTAACACTACCTATTGTCTCTTGTGTTTGGCTTATGTGTGGCAAGTGGGCTCTGTAACAATTTACCTGGTGAACTGGCCAGGAGAGGGTATCCCACAAATGGTCAGTTTTCCATGAGTAAAGAAGCTAACCCTGTCAGCGCACCAGTGCTTATTCATCTATGTTAGTGGGACTTCAAATTCTCAGGATTGCCCCTTCAGCTTATAACTGGTTGACCCTTGACTAGAGACAAAGGATCTCCCAACAGCTGACAGGGGTCTGTTTTCCCCTTTTGGGGAATTCCCTCCAATCAATTACCAAGATAATGACTTTAACTTCCACTTTTACTGGCATTAAGTTAAGCAGGGAAAGAGTGTCCTGTGAGTCTCTGGTAACTCCACGATACTGGGCATTAACTCAGGTTTGAAGCTGGCCAAGTCATTATAGAGTATAGCATTTTTTCACTGGAGATGCAAGGGAAAAATCACCTATCC
Organism: Scalopus aquaticus; assembly: GCA_004024925.1. Lineage (NCBI taxonomy): Eukaryota > Metazoa > Chordata > Mammalia > Eulipotyphla > Talpidae > Scalopus > Scalopus aquaticus. Next base: position 7,612 of record PVIJ01021292.1, on the reverse strand, counting down.
ACACTTTGATATTGGCCGTGTCTATCTCTAAGAAGTAACCCTGTAACCAGATTTCAAATGGGGACCTCAATTCTTGAATATGATCATGAGAGAATTCAAAGCCACATACAAGCAAAGAAAAACAAGTTTATTTAGTGGCAGTACACTAGGGAAAGGGTCTGAGCAGGCATAGTCAAATGGAAGAACAACTATGCTGAATGGCAGGGAATTCCTGGCTTGAATGTAATGCAGGGAAATGCTCACTATGTCCATTTCTAAAGTTTACTTCACAGGTAGTCCCAAGTGTTGGTTTATTGGTCCTGGCAGGAACTTCTAAGACATCCCCTGCTCCCCTACAGTCCCATTTGTGGCAAGCTCTGTTTCCCCCCCTTCTCAGTGCTTTTTACTCTCTCTGGGATTAATCAATCAATCCTGCCTGTAGATTGAGGTGAGATACTACCTTCTCCACTCTGGGAATTTCTTAGATCCTCCTAGGCTTTATCAACTCTGGCAAATGTTTCCTGGTGTCCTGTACTTGTTGGTCATCAATTTTCTTTAGGTCTCACCCTCACTGTCATAAATGCCTAACAATCCATCCCCACTGCAAATATTCAATGAAATATAAAGTTTTCACCATTAACAAACACATTAGGTTAACAATGGATTAGCCTGTGCTAATGAGTTTGAGAGATGGAATGACTTTTTGAAATAAGGTCAAAGAAATTATTCTTGTCCTTTGATTATGCTGGGCTAAAACTACTGAAATAAACCCTCTAGCTCTTTCTTCCTTGCAGAGCAGCATATATCCCCAGTCCCTGATTTAAGTCCCTTATGCTGAATTATATAAAAATTTTTTAAAAGATTTATTTCTTTATGCATATAAGAGCTGGGATGTAGTCCAGAGGTGTGGGGATGGTGAGACAAAGTGGGGAGAAGAACAGTTGGATCTACTGAAGTACACTCATGCGGGGAGCAGCCGACAAGGCAGTACAGGTCTGCTGCACCATGTGGGAATCTCCCTGGCCAGGGATAGCACTTTTTCTGCTGTGGCTGCAGATAGCTTCATAGTGTTGAGACTTAACCCACTGCGCCACCAGGGAGGTCCTGAATTAAATAAACTTCAATAAATTCTTGCCTGGTAACTGAAGACTACAGTCACCATTATTTCTATTTCTTGGAGAGCTCAAGAACTTAGAATCAGGTAATATCAGGAGACCAGGTATTGTCTGGGAACAGAGGACTCTGTTCATTGGGTAAGTATCACCAGTCATGCATGCTGGGATCCCCCCCATTTTCTGTCATCTTGGCTCCCATTGCATTTGTGGCCTCCTGAAGTGGGAGTGAACTCTGAAAGTTTGTATCAAAATAGGTAAGGACAAAGGAAATTTTGAGATTAAAGCATCTGTTTCTGTGTGCACACTTGCTTTTTGTTGCTCCTTTTTTCCATTATTTGGAAAAGGTTTTTTCACCTTCATAAGTTTGTCTATCTCTATCCCATCAGAAAGAGCACTGAGCAGTATACTAATCAATTGGTCCTCTCGTAACTATGAACCTGCGATGAAAAATAATATTTTTCTTATTATAATACCATCTTTTTCATGTGTGTATTAGAAATGAAACACTGGTGGCCCCTAAATGGGACTTTGCATCTTAATGTCATCTTGCTACTAGAATTGTTTTGCCAGAGATCAGTTATATGAAATAAATCTCCCTATATATAAGGTTTTATGATTTTAATTAATGAAGATAAAACAAAAGGAGGTAATAATTTAATGGTGCAGTGAGTTAAGGAGATAAAAGCACAACTGCCCTATTCTCAGACTCCCCAACAAAAGGGAGAAGTTCATTTTGCTTTTTAAAAATGAAATTTCTCTTTAGTAATTAATAACTGCCCCCCTGCCCCTTACCTCAAGTGCATAGAGAAGGAGCTGAATTTCTTCTGGATTATCCCACTAAGTTATGCATTTTGGACAGGGAGTGGTGGCTTCATTCAAAGCAGGCTAATTTACCCTCAGGCAGTTTCCTATTGGTGGAATATACCAACATTTTCAGACTGCTGGGTGTTTTTGGTTCTATGGTTTTGTCACTTCTCACATCATAAATCTTAAATTGAAAAAAAATTCCAATTCCATTTAATCACATATTGGGAAGAACCACAGAAGATGGCCAACCTGTTTGAGTTCATATTTCAACCAACTGGCCTCCCTAAATGAATAGGCAAGCCCTCCGGGGAATGTTACTTATAGTGGATGTATGATGTACAGTCATTGATAAAGTAAATGAAGAATCAAGATGCCTCCATCAGGAAGAAACAGTAGGCATTCCTGATCTCTCAAGTGCAGTAGCAGTAGTTGAATCCGGTTAAATTCCAAATGATGGGGATATAATCAGACTGTGCCACTGGAGAGGAAGATGTCAGGCTGACCTGTTAATTAGCTGAAGTTGTGCTGAAACAAAGCTTCAAAGTAGACTAAAAAGTTCCAGGGAATAGCTGATAAAGCTTCCAAAGCCTCCTGACTGCGCTTCTCCAGATAACAGCTTAGAAGACTCTTACTCTCATATTCCCTGACAACTGTAAGTTACAGACTAAGTTCCAAGTGGACACCTCCTAAGATAACAAATACCTTGTGACCAAATTGCTCTGGGCTCAGACTTTGGATAAGGATCTCCTCTGAGCCCACTGGCATTAATAATAAAGATCTTCCCTCCTCCTCTCTGAGTGCCTTTCGCTTTTCTGACTGAATTTCTGCCTCAACACCACCACAAGTAGTATATCTTAGAAAGCCTTAAAAGGGGGTGCCAGAACAAAATAAACATTTTAAACAGGGTGTAAATGCCACAGCAAAAAACCAAAAAACAAACAAACAAACAAACAAACAAAAAAAAACTGATGAGGAAACCTCTGCGTTCCTCAAATGAATTTATCTAATTTCATAAAATATATGGATGCAGAGCCAGAGGCTCCAGGAAATATTTGAATGGTAAATATGACATTTATAAAACAAAGCCTTTCTGATGTAAGAAGTAAATTATGAAGAGTTGATGGGTGAAATTGAAATGACTTCCTCACAGCTGATGAACATAGCTTATAAGGTATTTAATGCAAGGGGAATTTGGAGGTTAAGGCAGGCTACTATTTTTGTGACTTCTGCACGAAAAATGAAAGTTCAAAATCCCCTTTAAAGTAAGGAAAAGCTTTAAGACTCTTGGAATGAAAGCTAGTGTGCCTATTGGAAGGAGACACGATATTGGAAAAAGGACTTTCCCAAATGGAAGGCTCTGCAGGAAAAAGAAAGTCAACTGGTCGTTGAGGGAGACATAAACTCTGATGAGTACTGAAGCTTCCCAGGGACCTCCCTGAACATTATGAAACCTATCACTTTTCTTTCACAGGGGCCCCACCTACAGTGATAACAGGATAACATTATTAAACTTCTTGGTAGATACAGTAGTTACTTAGGGTTAAATTCCTAATTAACAAAAATCCTTCCTAAACAATTGCCCTAATAGGGATCACTGAAGAATTGCAGCAATGGCTTTTCTTCAGCTGCTTGAATATCACCTCAGGCACTAAACTTTACAATAGTTTTCTTTGCATGCTGAGCTGTCTTCTACTCCTTTCACATAGGAAATCACTGTGCAAACTACATGCTCACTTCTCCTTTTCTCCTGAGACTCAGCAATTCTTTTTTTTTAAGATTTATTTATTCATGCATAAAAACTGGGGTGCAGGCCAGAGGCAGGGGGCAGTGAGAAGGTTCACCAGAGACAGAGCGGGGAGCAGAAAAGTTAGATCTACTGAAATACACAGCTGAGGGGAGCAGCAGGCAAGGCAGGAGAGGTCTGCTGTGCCATGTGGGAATCTCCCCGGCTGGGCAACGAAGCTGCGCTGCAGCTGCCCACAGGTCCACAGCACTGTGTCCAACTGGTTGCGACACCAGGGAGGCCTGAGACTCAGCAATTCTAACTGCAGGGTCTGCTGGAAACATGCTGTGTGAGTTTGGATGCTGAATACAACTTATTCATCAACATCTCATTCACTTTTTAGCAATTTACACATTCAAACCTCTGAATGTTTAGATTACCAAAGACATAGCAAGTTCAATTTTAAGGTTAACACCTTAATTACCAATGGCCAGTTTTAAAGTGATTTACCTTTTCAAAACTTTTTATTAATTTGAATATCTCCCAAATAATAAATTAAACCATCAAGCATAATCATAAGTGTATTATCATGACAAACAATACTGAAAACTTAAAAGACAGAGCAGACAGTTATGGGGGTGTTAAAGGACAATGAGCAGGGTAGGGAAAGCTCAGCGTCATAGGTTCTCACCTTCCACACAATAACAGGACCACCCAGTTTCTTCAACAAATCAGAAACTGAGGAAGGCCACAAGTTTTTAAGGTCACAAGTGGCTGGGTATCTCAACCCTGATACTGTCTGCAGTGCCCAGAAGTCCAAAACAAAGTTTGCTCATGGAAGATGAGGTGACACTGTAGCAGCCTACAGCAGCTATCTGAAGTCTGGGCAGGAAGTTGAACCAGACAGTTACAAACTCAATGGTACCAGGAGACGGTGCCTGAAAACCAGAGACTGTGGTCAGCTCTTTGAGATGCTGGACTGAACCTGATGGTGTTCATTGCAGGCATTGTCAGAGACTGGGCTATATGCAGGTGCATCAGCTGAGTCTCTGCGAAGGTCTTGGGTGATTCGGAAGTCTAGAAGTCTATGAAGACTACAAAGGTCTGATGAATCCCATGGAAGTTGATTGGTTGATGTGTCTCTTCAGAGTTTAGGAGCAGAATCCTTCTTCTTTGAAGGTGATCTGATGAATGCTTCTTCTTCAAAGGCTGGCAGTGATACTGGGCAGCAAGGGGCAGTAAAACCAACAAGGACACTGCCCAAATAGTTCACCAGTCACTGTCTGAGTTCTTCACCAGCATATACAATTGCAAGATTACTCAGGCTCAGAGAACAACAATCGGGGATTTTAAACAAACCAGGGAAAAAACAAAGAGTTACTGAGGCCAAAAATGACCATTTACTTCACCTGAAGCAGTGGCCAGTGTTTTCAAGTCCTAAAAAAATGCACTGAAGATGGCTTCTCCCCACCACTGAGGACACTGAGCTCCTCTCCTGAACCATAAGCCACGTTCCCAAGATCACATCTTCCCGCCTGGAGCACACGGCAGCCAGGTCAGGTTCCTACTAACAAAGACAACAGAATACACAAAAGGAGAGGCTCCCAGAGCTGCCGAGATGCCCCAGTACAGCACCTGACAAGCAACACTCAAAACAACAGCGGCAGTGGCCAAAATATCCGACAAAGAGCCACACTCATGCATCTCAGCAAAGGTGCCCAGCTCCAGGTCATCGCCTTGTCTACCAGGCTGTAGCAGCAGCAAAAGTGGGGACAGTTTCAGTGGCTCAGCTACTTGCAAAGCTTCCAAACTTTTCCTCTCCGAAGTTGGCTGCTGGAGGCCTTTCCACTTTCTTCAGAGGCCCTCCCCAGCCTTTGGGAAGTTTGGCATGGTGGGGTCCAAAATTGCTAATCCCAGAATTGCTGAAGATCTGAAAACTCTGAATCCCAAACTAAATGTTCAAATGCTGCTTCTGAACATCAAATCCGGGGAACTGCTTCTGCAGTCCCTATGTTTCTTATCAATCTCCATTCCAAAATGCAATACATTTTAGCAGTTACCTGGGGCTATCCATCCTTACCAGCAACCCCCTCCTCTAACAGTCTTTGATTTCAGCCTCCAGTTACACCAGCAGACCGAATCCTTTGTCTCTCTTTGGAGGCTGGGAGCAGAATCAATCAAGCTGGATCTGTTCTCCCTTTTCTCAACTTCAGAGCCACCTACACTACAAAACTAATTGGATGGTTTTCAACCTTATTGTATAATTTAGCACTTTCCATTTTTCAATCTGAAGAATTAATAATGAAGTGGGCTTGAACCTGAATGATCTAATTTTGGATCCTAGAGCCAGATATAATAGGGGTAAAATCCTAGATGAACCTGCACTAAGGTTAGGACAGGTTGGTGGGCCTCTTGGGTCAAGGGAGTAGTGGCCCACGATTGCTTTGTAGCTGGGGGTGGGTAATGTTGGCAGGCTGAAACTGGTGTCACAGTGCCCCAAAGCACCCAGAGGTCGTGGTGATCCAGTTACAAAATGAGAAAATTAGACATACTATTCAAAATGGAACCTGTTGCTTTGATGAGTTTTGCTTGAGTTCTGAAGATTAAGAGCATGGGAACTAACATATTATTTAGTAAATTGAGCTATATTACCTAGAGATAAAGCATGCACTTGACAAGTAATGTTGATGGGTTTTTACCACTTTTTTTCATTTATCCAATCAATTTGAGAGATATAATAAAAAGCAAGATATATTTCACAGTTCTGTGACACAAATTCAGGCAACACATTTAATTTGGTTGTGTTATAAAAATCATGTAATCAAGAAATGCTTTTACATGGAAACGTGTAATGTAAAGAATGTTGTGTATTTTATGGTGAATTAGAACATAGATTTAAAATGTTATTTTGATTAAATGTTTTAATTTGGTGGAAATGACATAATTTAAAATATTGTGTATGAATTGCTCATATTTTCTTATATATATAAATTTTTTAGTTCAGGAATTTATGAATGTTCACTTTTTTTGCAAAATATATAAAGGCCTCTCTAGTGGCCTAAGGGTTAAGTCCCACAGCAATCATCATTACAGCAGGAGTTCCACCTCTGGCCAGGTAGCTTATCCACATATGGCCAGGTAGCTTATCCACATATCCTCACCTGTCTCAGCTGCTATACCCCTTAGCAGTATATTTCAGTAAATCTGCCTGTCTTTCCCCTACTCTGTCTGTGTTGAATCCTCTTATCCCCCACACCTCTGGCTTACACCCCAGCTCATTTATGCAAAAAAAAAAAAAAAAACAACCAAAAAAAACCCATAAAATAATAGTTAATATCTTTCCAGTGTGCATTTTGGAAAATAATCTTCTAAATATTACATGTGTTATCTCAGCTCCACAAAACAGTTTTTTGATGTTGATGTCTTTATGTTATTGTAATACAAATGAGAGACTAAGGTTTTGAGGTAAGTTATTTGCTCAAGATTTCAGAGGATAAATTGAGGATCCAAACATATACATGCTTATCATAGATGATTAAATAATCCTTTATATGTTCTATGGAAAATCACAGCAAAATGTGAAGTAAGGACTGTTAGGCTCAACCCGCCCCTCCCCAACAATAAGGGCACTGTGTAGAATCTCAGCGAAGATGTGTGACCTTGGAAAGAAACTCATACCCCCACTACCCAGATGGGCTGCCACAGCCCGAATGCACCTGCAAGGCCACCAGCTCCAACTGGAGTTGCCCCTACCCTTGGAATTCCTTCACCCTGTATAAAAACCCGCCCCCTTTCGGATTAGTGTTTTTGTATCCTTTGGGTAAATTCCCAAAAGTGGGATTGCTGGGTCATATGGAAGCTCCATGTTTAGCAGTTTGAGGAATCGCCATACAGCTTTCCATAGTGGTTGGACCAGTTCACATTCCCACCAGCAGTGTAGAAGAGTTCCTTTTTCTCCACATCCTTTCCAGCATTTGTTGTTGCCTGT